>KL261967.1:420-24743 GCA_000699545.1 Podiceps cristatus | reverse complement strand
AAAAAATCAACTTTTACCCCCCCCCCCCCCCCCCCAATTGTTTTGCAGTTCTCAGCTGGAAGTGTGACTTTGGAACAAAACCAGCTGAGGGTTTTTTAGCGAAAACCTATTGCAAGCTGCCGGGGAACAAAAGCACCGCAGTCTGTGGTGATTTTCACGTTGAATAACATTGAAGGGCTGTCTGTCCGGGCGCTGGGCGCTCCAGCCCAGCTTTGATCCTCTCTGCTTCCCCAAGGATGGACCGAGGTGTCCACAAATTAATGGGAAGACACCTTGACACAGTGGCTGCCCTGAGCTGTGGTCAGGGTCCTTATCACTCCATTGGTTATGTGCTGGAAAGGCAGAACCTTGAACCCAAAACCGACATCAGAAATGCTCCAATGTGGACTTCTGGGATAAGGCTCGGTGATAAATAAAGAAGGAGATGCCTACAGCAGCAGCATCTTAAATACTATGCGTCGTCATTTCTCTATGCTTCTTTCCTAGGCTGCAGTAACCCGTTCTCTTGAGCCTGGCGGGATTAGGAGTGAAAAGAGTACGCTAATGCAGGCCACACAAATATCCTCGCCGAGGCGTGCTTTATGCATGTGTATGGCGGGGGGGGCAGAGCCTCCTGCATCATTAACGCCGTCTGCTCGGCTGCTGGCAGAGCCGCCCGGGGAAAGCCCGGCTGGGCTCGCGGTGGGGCAAGGGCTAACCAGGAGCTTTGAAGCACATCTGCTTTCGGGGGGTTGCGTTGAGCTGTTTGTCCTTACTGCAGTTCCAGAAGAGGAAACCAACAGGGGTCCAGTGCCCAGGGACCCTTCTCCCATTCTGCCTAGAAATGGCCTCGTTCCCCAAGGGCGAGATCAGAGCTGAGTGGCACACGCTCGAAAGGATGGCTGGGGAAGCCGGGAAGACCAGGAGCGGTAGCGTCAGACATGGTTATCACCCCTCTCGGATGCTCGTCTGCTCTCCAGCAGCAGCGGGAGTCCCTGCGTCGGGCTGGCCCCTCGCACAGGGTGCTGTGCTAGCAGGAACCAGAGGAGTTCAGACCCTCCGAGTCCTGCCAGAGGTGCCTGAAATATTTATAGCCATCACACACAGGGCTCATTCAACATCACAGAGAGTTTCTAACCAGCCAGGAGCAGCCGGTAAAGTGACTCACTCCTGTTTATCCTTCAATATTTGTCTGTCTTTATTCAAAATGGTGTCCTGTTCTGTTTGATTCGGGGAATTTCTTTTCATTTATCTTCCTGTCCCAAGAAATTCGTATTTTTGCCGTGCTCTCCTCCAAAGTTGATAGGACACAAGGCCCATTTTCTCCCAGATACTTTGGTCCTTGACATCAGTGAGAGCAATTTCAAGTTTACACACGCTGGGGACAGAGCCTGACTCACCCTGAGCAGAGCCCTGGGCGCGGGGTCTGGAAATCAGGTCTTGTTTCTGCCGCTGACCCGCTACGTGATGCTGGAAACATCAGGCACTCACTGTTCGTGCACTCTCCTCCTCCCCAGTGACTGCACATCAAGTTTGCTGCCAGCTGGAAGCATGTGAGTGGGTGCCCGACCGCTGCAAGGTGACGCAACGCTTCTTGCCTGCAGCCGTGAGCGCTCTCCCCATCTTGGTGATGGTGCAGGAGAATCGGAGATCCCTGGGACACGACACTGTCTCCTGCCAAGGGAATAAACATCTCAGCTTCTCCTCTCTATTTATTTCCCACAAATGCCTCAGCTTTGCTTGAGCAGCAGGAAGCCATTAATTACCCAGTGACAGTGTTCCACAAGCATCCCTTAATTGAATGCCATTATCCCTTAATTAATTAAATACCAATTAATTACCAGGAACATTGCATGACATGTAACAAATGCCATCAGCTACTTGAGACAGAATAATTTAATACCCGGTGAGCATGGCCCAAATAGTAATGAACAGGAGTTGTCCAGCAAATAAAACAATTACGATCTTAGTGCCGTTTCCCTTGAGGCAGGTTGGGATGTGGTTGTGGGGAAAGTCCCCCCTCAGACTCGTGTCCCTCCAGGAAAGCCGGAGGCGCTCCTTCTTTTCAAGCGGGTAGAAGCCCAGGCAGGCATGGCCTCGGCTGGTTTCCTCTGGGACCACCCGTGGATTCAAAGCCGGTCCAAAATGTCCCAGCAGCTCAGGTCTCCTGCCACTGGTGCTGAATCAAAGAAATTGAAATATTTCATGGGCACACAATGGTCAAATAAGTGGTTGCGCTTAGCAGAATTTTCATACGCAGAAACATGCAAAAATTTTGACTTTTCTTCCCAATCTGGAGCAAACAGATAACATTTTTCCCATCCAGCAGAAACAGTAGTAACCTTGTGGGACGTCTTTCTGCTCGCAGGGATAGCCCTGCTCCAGAGCATTCCCTGAGCACGGGCACACGGGGAACAGGGCACGAGGCACCGGTTATTGCCATTTCCAGGGTGAAACCTTCAAGGTTATGCCCCTTACCCTGAGCCGCACAGGGCAGGAGCAGGTCTGAGCCTCGAGCTCTGCCACCCAGTTTGCTGTCTTAGGGCAAGACACCCCCAACCACCATGGGCTGGGTCCTCTGCTTCCTTTAGCAGCCCTGGTTTTATGGCTGGAGCTGTGCCCTGTGCGGTGAAACTCTCTTCTTTGCTTCTTTCTTGGCCAGGCGGGGAGAAAACCTCCTCAGTGCCGGCAGACAAGCAGCCCTGGTGGCATTCGCCCCGGGGGCATGGCAGATATGCAGCCCCACCGCTCATGGCAGCAATGGGACAAAGTCTGGAAGAGGAGACAGGAGAGGACCCCGAGGTGTCACAGCTCTTGGCTGCGTGGAAAAGCGGCAAAGCCAGGCACGTGCCAGCTTCCCCCATCCCCAACAGTCTGGCAAGTGGGACACTCCTGCCCGCGCAGCCACGGAGGGGTTAAAGCCTTACGCGGCTCTGAATCCTCTGCCAGCCGAGCGGAGATAATAACCTTCCTCAGATGAGAGCTTAATGGCCATAAGGGAGGGTTGTAAATGGATTATATTTTTATTTTAAACTAGCAGTAAAGCCAGGAACAGATCCAGAGAGGGGAAACAAAGGCACATACACAGATGCAAAAGGCAGAAAATGGAATAACTAGCCTTCCAGAAGCACCCCCCTGTATAAATATCTCTGTTTCTAAACTACCAGCTGTCATGGTTTAACCCCAGCCATCAACCAAGCCCCACGCAGCCGCTCGCTCACTCCCCCTCAGTGGGATGGGGAGGGAATCGGAAGGGTAAAGTGAAAAAACTCGTGGGTTGAGATAAAGACAGTTTGATAGGTAAAGCAAAAGCCTCACGCGCAAGCAAAGCAAAGCAAGGGATTCACTCGCTGCTCCCCACGGGCAGGCAGGAGCTCAGCCATCCCGGGAAAGCAGGGCTCCGTCACGCGGGACGGTGACTTGGGAAGACAAACGCCATCGCTCCCAACGCCTCCCCACTTATAGACTGGGCATGACAAGTTTAGGACCCGGGAAACTTGAAACTGCTTATATTCATTTCTAAAAACAGGGTATCTGATCAAAATAGTTCATTGTGCAGCCAGCAAGGAGAAAAGAAGCCTGCTTTGGTTTAATGCATACAGTGATTTAATTGATATAATGGTCTTAATGTTCTCCTAAAGGAAGGTTGCAGCCTGAGTTATGTCAAGTAAACTCATTTTTTCCTCTTCTGCAATTAAAATGATCTATGTCTATTTTCCAAGCATTGGTATATTACAATCAGGATCAATGAACTTTCCAGAAACAATAAATCAATCAGAGATGAGTCTGGTATTAAAAGGAAAAGCCCAGATTTGATTTGATGAGTGACATGGGCAGACAGAGAAGCTGCTGACCCGTAACGGAGGGTCTTCAGGAGGGGATGAGCTCGTGGGAATCCTGGGCTTGGCCAACATGGGCCGAGGAGGTGGGAGGGGAACAGAAGATTCTTCCCCTCCCTATACAAGAAGCCTCCTTTGCTTTGGATGCCAGCTGCGGGCACCTTGCAGGCACAGGAGGGAAGGAACGGGGGCCCGGGCCGCTGCAGGCAGCCTGCCTTCAGGAATGATGGATGGGCCTCATAAGTAGAGAGGAAAAAGAGACATCGTTTTCTGCTTGGCGGAGACTAAATCACTTAGTTCCTATTATATTAACACCCAGAAAACCCAATGGGACTTTGCCTACATGAGGAAAACATTATAGCCTATAACTAACCACCATTAGTTACAGGCAGCGCCAGTCTGAACACTGCAGGGAAATTAAGTTGTTTGTTTAATACTTTTTTCCATGCTCCCTTATTAGAGATAAACAGCTTTGATCTCCCGGGACCCGCCTCACCAGGCCAAGGCCAATGCTTTTATCTATTCCTACAGAGGGTTGTACTCTCATCTCTTATTCTTGCTGTGCTCCGCTCTCACCATTTCCCCGCGGAACAAGCATCGCTGGAGCGGGACGCACTGGTGCAAGGCGGAGGCACTGCCTGTGCTCAGCCTTGGACCCTCATCCCAACGTTTCCCCCGAGGCCGGGGCTTGTTCCAGCTGCTCCAGGTCCCCGTCCTACCCGGCAGAGCTTGGCCACAGACCTCACGGGTAGCGGACGCATTGCTGAGGACTGACGAAGATCCTGGCTCCTAGATAAGTCTCATTATTTCACTTGCTAATGCTATGTAATTTCACAGCAATTATATATTACCCACAGGAAAAAAAAAAAAAAAAAGCAAATTACGATGAGGGGGTGCAGTGGGATCCACTTGCCATTTTAAATGCAGGAACAGCCATGCACTGTGGCGGCTGTGTAATTAAATAAAACTTGCTCAGGAGATGAGAAAGCATTTATTGAGCAGCTACTTGGTCCTCAGAAAAACTTGCCAAGAAGTTTTCAGCAGAAGGGTTTTCCACTGGAGAGGCAGGAAGGCATGAAAAATTAAAACATCTTGCAGAAATCCACCGAGAGAGACGAAAACCAAAGTGAGTCTTCTGACACTCCCATTCTGGACCGCTGGTGCCAAATACAGCTTCCAGCATGTAAAATCCAATAATTTTGGTTTGGCCTTATCGTTTCATTTAATTTACTTGAAGTTTTATGTTGCAATGAAGTTTAGTAATTGTTGGCTCGGTATCAACATACATATAGCTTAATGCAACATTAACATATAAATATAGTACTTTATAACACAGCTGGTTTGCAACCTTTATTGTGCCTCACCCTTCCTTGAGTGAAGCGTCTTTACCTCATCGAAACGAAATAGTTCGTGTTATCCGAAGGGAAAAAAATGGGGGTTTTGAGCGGATCAGCACACCTCCTATCCTCTTTTTCTCTGGCAGGTTCAGCCTGTCTCCCTCTCTCACCTTGGATATCCTCATTGCTGTTCACAGGGTCTCATGCCTTGGCCTCAGCGCGATAGTTTAGAAACACCGGCGAGCGGGTGATGCCGACCACTTGTGTTTAATACTTTCCACCAAGGGGGCTTCAAACATTTTCCAGACACTCCTGATTTCACCTTGGACTTCGCTCCCGCTTTACGACAGCGTAACCTGAAATGCAAAACCTGACCCTGCGAGTCACTTTGGTGCGAAGACGCTGGGCACCGCCAGGAGCTTCACGGGGAGCAGGTTTGGTGCTGGCCGAGCTCCTGCCCCAGCTGAGGAGCTTCTCCAGCAGCGCTGCCTGGGAGCCGGCACACACTCCCATCCCTCTGCCCGCTCGCCCAGCACATCGTCTGGCTTTCCCCAAAGGGCTTAGAACCACAGAATCACAGAATCATTAAGGCTGGAAAAGACCTCTAAGATCATCAAGTCCAACCACCAACCCAACACCACCCCCACTCCTACTAAACCATGTCACGAAGTGCCACATCTATGCGTTTTTTCAACGTGTCTCCTTTGCTCCTTCAGTGAATTTTTGGAGCTTCGCAGGTGCCTTAATGCCAGCAGCAAAGCGAGATGCACGGAGCAAAGCAAGAAGAACGTGAAGTCAAGCAGAGGCAGGAGGACAGATCTCCCGCGGTCAGGCAGAGCCTGATGCTCTCAAGGGGAGGGACCAGCTCTAAGGGAGGAAGAGGACTGAGAGGAAGAGGAGCCAGGCTGAGGACCAGTGGGAAAAAGTGGTTTGGGAGCTGCCAGCCCCCTCCCCAGCTTTAATCCCCAGCCGCTGTTACGGCCAAAGCAAAGGTAAACTTACAGGTAAGCAAAGCTGGGATCTGCCTCCGGACCATCGCAGCCGGCAGCGAGGGGGGAAACGCAACAGCTCGAAACCCCTTGCTCAAAGTCAGGGCTGGCAGCAGAGCAGGGACCCTGCAGCTTCCCAGAGCAAGATCTATAGCTGAAATTTACTGCGCATTTCTCACATGCTGATGGTGGTTCCTATAAAAGCCAGGCACAATCTTGCTGGTGGGTATTGTGGACGTGGAGTTGAATGCACGTAAAAAGCAGAGGTGCGTAGGTGGGGCCGCAGTGGGGAAAGGCTCTCAGCAATATTTGGTACTTTTCCTCTGGTGACAAGAGCTCTTCCAAAACATATAAAAGTATTTTTGGTGGTTTTCTGGCCAACCTGCAAGGTTGTAAGGGGAAATTGCTTTAAGTTGAGGAAATCGCAGAGAAGCTGGGAAAACAAGAATAATTTTGTTCGGGGCCAACGCAGAACAGATTTAAGATGAAAGGGCTGAGTGACCGCTTGAATGCCCAAGTGAATGCCAAGAGGACCCCAGGAGGGCTGCAATGAGGCTCCCACGCGCCGCGTCACTGCCGGCATGGAGAGGTGGGCACCCCTTCGAGCTTCCTTCTGGGGAAGGAGCATTCCCAGCGCCCAGCTCAGGACCAAAGAACCAGAGCTCTCAGTCCCTCCTCTTCCAGACGTTAGCAGCAGCCTTGGCCTCGGGGTTGGAGTGACACGATCCACCTCAAAACCTTAATACGGACAGAAGCTGCGCCAGAATGGGTCTGTCCTGGGCACGATGGCTTGATCCGTGCAGGAAACAAGGGTATGATGAGAAACAACAGTATCTCCTGTGCCAAGTGCACATTTGGACTCAAATATCTCTGGGGTCACTGAGTGGATTTTCCAGGCAGAGGATTACTGCAGTCAGATGGATTTGGGGTTTTATCTTCTCTGCACGTTTTCTGCCTTGGCACTCCTTGTCATATATTTTTAAACACCTTTCTTTGAAAGCGCTACCAAGTAAGAGATGCAGAAAGAAACGAGTCTGAGATGTGCAGGCAGACCATCAATCTGACGAGTGAGGGGAGCATCTGCTCACCCCAGGGCTCTGCGCACCCTGACAGGAGCTGGTGGTGGCCCTTGATCTACTGAGGCGGCCGTGGCCAGCTGAAGCACCGGAGGTGTGAACAGACCCACCAAATCAGCTCAGCTGGCCACCAGCCCCTCAGATTCAAGAGCTGGTTCATGGACTCACCTCCCAGTAACCAGCCATGGTGCAACTGCCCAGAAGAGGGATGCACAGATAAATGGAACAGATGGTTGGAAGAGCTCTACAGAATTCAAGCCTGCATCAGCAGAGAGGGATTTGGTGATCTGGAAAGGCTGTTCCACATCTGCCTGCCGTCCCTCATGCCGGATCTCGAGCCAGGACAGGATGTGCTGGTAGGGAAGCAGGTCACAAACCACGTGTATATCAACTTCTCGTTTGCTGAAAACAAGTTTGTTTTTCCTACAAGTAAATATTGGCCCTGGCTTCACCTCAATCAATATTTACTTGGTCAGTCCGTAGATCATGATAATCACTTCAAGTGAAGGCAATGTTGTTCAGCTTCTGGTTTATATTTTCTTCTTTTTTCTCGGGGAAAAGTTCCTAGTTCTGGCAAGCTGGATGGTGGTGAGCTAACAGAACCTCAAAATCTTCCTGAAATGCATTAAAAGGACACTCTCAAGTACCAATATCCAAACCTTATAAAAGAGCAGGTTACATGCATGTATTCTCTTGACTCTATTTTTATTTTTTATTTTAAGACAGATGAAAATTTCTTTTGAAATATGGTGAGCAGGATGCTTTGCTTCAATATTTCTTGCTAAGTGATGGGATCTGAAGTAAACCCAGTGTTTGCTAGTACATAAGGGAGAGCAAGGGAAGATGCTAGTTTCCAGAGATGAACGACTTGCAGAAAGTCCTAGAGAGATCACGCTGAGAAGAATTTAGACCCCCCCAAAAATGTGTTTGCTTTTAGTCATTTAAAGTGATACTAGACTTTATTATAACTATTCATTTACTAAGAATAGCAGGATTTATTCTTTTTGTACCTCCAATTTCCATTTTCGGTCACTTGGGCACAAGCCTGGGGTCACCCCTTTGGCCTCGTGCTCCATCTGTACACGGATGTTAATGGGAGAAGAACCCGTAAAGTAACTCAGGCCTCGGTGGCAACCTCCCAAGGTGACAGCTCGCCATCATCCAGAGAAACCAAAACGCAGACAAAAGTGATGAAGAACTGCCTGCTTGGCAGGAAAACTGAGACCAGGAGTTGAGCATTTCCTGAGATAATCCCACTCTGTATTAGCCCTGACACCACTGGACTCAAAGATGGGTAGAAAGATGGAATTTCAGTCTCCTGGAAAATTATGATGGGTTTTTGTGTTTGTTTTAAGATAAAAGAAATTATCAGAACATTTTGAAAAACAAACTCTGAACCCGTTCGGAAAATATTGAAACGGAAAATCTCTGACCTCAAGTGCCGAACAAAGGCTTGCTAAGAGAAACCCCGAGTGTGCCAAGGAGGCAGTCGGGAGCCAAAAGCCCCGGGTCTGCTTTCAGCTTTCTGGCGGGAAGCTGCAATGGCAAAGGGACGGAGCAGATGGTGGGAGCAGGAACAAAAGAGGAGCCCTGCAGAGAAACCTTTGGGCAGATGAGAAAAAGACTCGGAGGGGTTTTTGCAGAAGAGAGGGGTTTTTCTCTGCAGAGGTGACCCAGACAGAGAAAAAGCTGATGAGGGTGCAGGTAAACTTGAGCTTCGGGAGGGCTGATGTGGACGATCTCGGCAGATGCAACCGCAGGCTCCCACTGACGGCAAACGGGCACCCGGGGGAGCAGGGCTGGGCAGGAGGGATGCCTGGAGAGGATGAGCGACTGCTGTGGGGCCGTGGGGCAGCAGTGGGGCAGTCCGGACCGTGACGCTGCCCAGGGCAGCAGAGCCAGTGCACAGCAAGCATTTGGGCTGAAACGGGCAAGGGTCTCACCAGCCAGAGGTTTCGGGCAAAGCCATGGTGTGGAAAGAGCACGGTGCGCTGCCAGGCAAGGGGGACGTTCAGCCTAGCTGGAAACTTCATCAGGAGAGACGTAATTCACCCCATTAAACTGTCTTTAACAACTTAATCTTAAAGGTCTCTTCCAACCTAAATGATTCTATGATTCTGACTCAGTCCATAGGTGCCCTTCAGCAACGCTCACGCAGAGCAGACAAACATCAGTGTCATTAATCTTCACAAACCACACGTGGGAAATCAGTCACTGTAAATATTACTGATCTCTTTAGTGTGAGATGGAAACCGCTCAGGTCCGTAACGCTGAGGACAGCGGAAGGACCTGCGCAAGCCACCGAGGAATATCAGGGTTCCGACAGACAGGGCCAGCCTCCCCACGGGAGAGATATGAGGTGATGCGAGAGTTGTATTTATGAGAGGATGGGTAGGAACATGGGTAGCAAACGGGCCGGGCTGAGAGAGAGATCAGGCTGCTCCCCATATGGAATAGGCTGGGGGGGTTATGGGCTGGGGCAAATGGAGCCACGCAACGGAGGAAAGCATCAAGCAAGCAGCCCACACCCAGCACAGTGCCTTCTCCTGCCTGCCCCGTCACGCGCAGAGCTTCTTGCGGGCAGCAGGCTGGGACCGTGGGCCAGAAACACCCGATCCGACCCTTGTTGGCACCCCCGGGTGCTACAGCAGCCACAGGACACGCAGCCCCCATGACAGCACTTCTGAGATGGGCACGGTGGGCTGGCATGAGAGACATCTGGGAGCAAGGGACCCGCTGCTTAGCACGTGGGCAACCAGAGGTAAGGCTCGTGCGATCCCTTGGGACCCTTTCAGCTCAATATTTCAGATGGGATTTAACTCTTACTGCATCCAAGCAAGCAAACAAATCCCAGGCAATGCTCAGCACAGCATTGCCGCACAAAATAATACAGAGCTAGAAGCCCCATGCAACGCTAGCAAAACCGATGGGAGAAGCATTAAAAAACAAACAAAAAAAATGCTGAAAAACCAACACCGTTGCTGAGGTCATCCCCTGCCCCATGTTTCCAGTGCTTGCTGCTCTCTTTTCATGATTCCACCGACTCCCTGGAGACCTCGCGACGAAGGAAGCACAGAGAAACGTTAGCAAACGAGACACGAGCGTTCACAAACTGAAAGCGTCTTGTGTTTGTATAGTATTTCTTCTGACCGCAGAGGAATGCCTTTGAAACCAAAACCTCCACAAAAGGCAGCACTTGGGGAATCGTGTTGATATGACGGTTTTGGACTTGAGGATTCATGCTAATGGATGCCCTGCTGAGCGGTTGCAGCGCCGAGCACGGGGTGGTGGAAGGTCTCTCCTTTCTTTTAGACACTGACCACAACCCGTGAGCAAAAGGAAAATGAGGCAGGGGTGGCTTTGAGCAAATGATTGCTTGAATCATGATCTCAGCCCCAAATAAAGAGGGTACATATAATCAGACATCTTTCTGCTTTAGCTAGGGAGCAGCAGGGAAAAACGAACCAGAAAAAAGCAGTGCAGCTCATCACCAGATTAACGTATCAAACAGAAATGAGCAGTTTCCCACCTTGCAGCAGCACAGCAGGATCCATAAGACGCCACGCTCAGACGAACTCTCTCCCCCCAGCCTCAAGCCGGGCTTCACTGGGGAAAGGCAGGGCTGGTGCCGGTGGAGATGTAAGCAGAATCTGGCCCAAGGACCTGAACAGGGCCAAGTACAGGACCATGATTTTCAGATGGGCTGAGGATTTACAGAGCTGCATTTTCAGAGACACAACTTGGGATACTTGGACGTTCTTGATTTGCAGAAAATGTAGAGACCTTGCTTTCTGGTGAACAAAAAAAAAAAAAAAAAGAAAGAAAGCTTGTATGAGGACTCTTTATAAAAGCCGTTGTGCATCACCCAGGGGCTGCTGTGCCCAGGCTCAGAACAACATCTGGACCCCCAAGAAACCAGTGCACTCCCTAAGACACAAACCCTTCCAACTTTTACCATGGGGGGTCCATGGGAGGTCCTGGTGCCCCCAACAAATTGGGGCTGCGCTGACCCAGGATGGTGTGCGGGCGCTTGAGCACGCGCACCATGGACTTCCCACTCCCCGTGCATTTCCTCCCAGGAAGAAAGCCACCAGCAGCTGAGGGGAAAAAAAAATGGCTAATGCTTTTCAGTCCTAGCTTCCTAAATAGTGTATGAAGAAGAGAGAGGCTTTCATGGCACATTTCTTCTGCCTATTTAATCCAGCCGCTCCCGAAGATATAAATAGCACCGGCACGCTCCTCCACTCCCTCCCACCCAGCAGGGATCAGAGCCGATCCCACGGGCAGAGGCCTCATGCGCAGTCGGAACAAAACCATCCCGAGTCTTTGCTGGTCCCGGCCAAACTTGTGCTTTCCCCTGCAAGTCTGGTCCGAGCTGGCTGAGGTGGGCAACATCACCCTGCTCCAGAGGCCCTGGGGAAGCTGGTCTAGGACCTCTTCTGACACTCATCACACCTACAGCGGGATCGGCTCCTGTGCGGTGTCACCTCTGGCCGTGATATTGCTGTCGTGCCCTGTGCCAGAGATGTGTGAATTTCAGTGACATTTCTTGGAAAAATCCATCTCTGGACAGAACAAGCAATTATTGCCAAATAACAGCAAGACCTCGGGACTCTTTAAGGCAAACAACGTCTTGGAAAATCAAGCACTGATTGTGTTTGGAAAGAGCTCCAGCCTTGGATGACCAGATCTCCTTGGGCCAGACCCAGGTCAGGTCTTAGACATCCCATGGCAAGGGCTACAGTGCAGGTGTCCTGAAGGCCAGTGTTTGGGTTTGGGCCAGTAGAAGCCACCTACTTAGGGCGCTTGCAGGCATGAGCAGAGGCACGGCCACGATGGGTCTTCAAGCCTCCTGGAAGAGAGGGCACATGGAGGGAGGGATGGAAAGAGGGAAGGAGGGAGGGAGGGAGGGAGGTTGTTCCCTCCTGCTGCTGCATGTCAAGCTGCCACCTTGGATTTCACGCTTGCAAAAGCGTGTGACACACGGCTCCCAGCGGCGGCTGAGGACCAGCGCCACACGTCCCCGCGCTGCTGCGGAGAGCATCCTCGGCTCGGCGGTGGCTGGAGAAGACGGGAGGGCTGGTGTCACACGGGCACCCCTTGCTCTCGGCTCCATCTCAGCCCAGAGACTGGTCCAAGTGCCACAGCAACGGCCAAAGGACCGGGAGGCGAGGGGGAGAATTCACATTCTGTGTGAATACCTCTGCCATCTCCAAGGAGGATCTCTGAGCATGTGTGAATGAATACCATTTGCAGAAGCAGCCTGTAAACTCTGCCTTTTATTAGTAAACATTAGTTAGTAATGAAGTGTCGATAGGATCCCACATCACGTAGCAGTCTGTATCTGCCTCCCAGCCTGCGAACCAACCCCCACAGTCATGCCGTCGGCAAAATTCCCATTCAAGTCAGCAGGACCCAGGCTCTGGGCTTTGCTCATGAATAACTCAGCTATCCCCAGCCCATGCCAGAAACCTTTTATTCCAGCCCCTGCCTCCGCAGGCGTTTCTGTGCCAGCCACGGAGGGAAATGCCAGGAGCAGAAACAGGACTCGCTCGGGCTCTGCTGGAGAGGTTTGCTGGGCTGAACTGGGGCACGTGCCTGGCTCTGACCTCTGGGTCCCTTCGGGCTCTGCCCACGTGGGTAGCTCTGCCTGGCTGACCCCGTCCAGATGCTCCCTGGCAGGGCTTTCCTAGGAGGCAGGGTTGGGGTTACCATCGGTCTACAGGCTCTGCTGTCCTGATTTAGCTGCTTCGAGGACTAAGCCTCTAGCAGGAGCTGGGAGCTGCTGGGGCCACCCAAAACGGGCACTGCCTGCGCAGACCAGCCCCAGACACTGAGGCCTGGACATGGGTCTCTGCTCAGCTGGGTCACACCATTTCTCTAGGGCACTTGGAGACTGGTGGTCCTGAAGCCATCCTTGATAGCGATGGCAAAGGCACGCACCTTATTTAACGTCCTAATAGCCAGGATGGGCCCTGATACAAACTGCATCTGGGGTGCTCTGGGGAGGCACAAAACCACTGGCATATCCATCCCACAGGCCCCCCATTCCTCTCACCCCATCTGGTTGGGACCTCCTTCCTCCCTGGGGCATAAAGCAATGATTAGGTAAATAATCGTTATTCTCTCATGAGAGAGGAGCACCCAAAGGTGACTCGTCCCCAGGCAGGCAGCTCTCCAGGTGTCGGGAGCTCAACCATTCACAGCCTCCTGACTTCCTGATTGTTTAACTGATTTGGATTTTTTTCTCATGCTTCCGCTATATCAAGGACTTGCCAAGTCAGAAGGAAGATGGGGTTTGGTTTTTCCTGACACGCACACACAAGCAAGGAGATGTTGGGAGGGGACTCCGGTTGTTCACCTTGGCCTGTTTGTGCCTTGCTAACTGAAGAAAACAGGGAAGCCACGCTGAAAACTGCTGTCAGCCACAGCCCTGAGGGCACCAACAAGCCTCAATGACCCTGAGCAGCCTCACCTGGGGCCTCCACCCACACTCAGGAGAGCTATTTAAGCTTGGCCCCAGCTTTTCCCCTAGTTTCCTGAGCTATGCTGGAGGTGTGCTGGTCTCCAGCTTAGCCCCGGTTTGTGTCTGGCCATGGAACTCCTTGATCTGGACCTCAACCTGCAGCCTGACCTCCTGGATTGACCTTGTCTCTGCATGGCCACTGTGGAACAGCCTGATGCTCCTGCTCCTCGCTTCCCAGCTTGACCACGGACCTGCCTCGTCACCGTCATTTGGACTCTTGGTTGGACCTGGCCACCATCTCTGTGTGTCTGTCCTGGTTGGGTAATGTGGAATTAGGTGCTGGCTGGCCCCTGCCTGGATGGCTGCGTGATCCCCCTTGGCTCACCTCCCCGAGGGAGCGGCCCTGCGTTTGCTGCTCCGTGACGGCTGGGAGCAGGTGGATGCTGCAAAGCTTCAGCTGCCTGTGGCTGTTACCCCAGACCTGAGTCCTCTGCCGGGAGCATAAAAGAAGAAAAGTCTGAACAAAATGAGGTAGGTTTATGCATGGAGTCTGTTCTTTCTTGAAAGGGCTTCAGGTCTTTTGTAAAGATAAGAAGTGTTTGGTTGAGTGAAATGGGGTTTTTGTCCAGAGTAAGGAAGGGAAAAAAGGCAACCAGCCCCATCTCCTACTTTCTCATTAACTCTCCAGCTACGTAACAGCTCTCCCTCCTTGGCTAGGTGCTATCCAATAGGTGGAAGTAGCAGCTTGCAGCCACTACCCAAGGAAATCTATTTTGGGATATTACAAACACTATTGTTTTTCAGCTACATGCTAACATGCTTTGATTTTTGGGTGGTGGAAGTCCTCTTTTTGTTGCAGAATAAATAGGATATGGCTTATCATGTTTATCAGCCTCACTATGGCAAGGGCCTCCTCTCTCATAAGAGGTGAGGGTTGGCCTTTTAGGGGCCATCCAGGCTCTTATCTCTCGGAGGAAGGGTATTTATTATGAACAGTACCAACAGCCAGAGCACTTCATGCTATCCGCTGCTCTCTTCTCCCGGGCATTGCTGAGCTAGGGAGGAGCCAAAGACTTCAGAGTCTTTGCCAAATCCCTTGAGCTTTCTTCAGCGACTAGGACATATCAACCAATTAATGAATACAGATTAGATTTGATGAAAAATGCATGATGAATGTACATCTCATCTCAGAAGAGGAAATGTATGTCTCTTTCAAGCCTGGAAATGCACCAGAACCTCAAGGAAGGTACCTGAAGTTCACCTGAATGACCTTGTAAATATGAAGAAATTATTCTGCCCTCACAGCTGAGGACTTGAGTGCTCTTTGCTGCATCTGGCTCACACGGTCAAGAAGTAAAAAAGTATAGGGTTGTCTTGCTAAGGTCTCTACTGCCAGGGGCACATCCAAGCCCTTCTATAATAAACGTGGTGTTGGGAAAGACAGAGTCACTCCCGTTCAAGGGTGGTGTCACACTCTTGGTGTTTTACTGTCTCTTCTGCAGACAGAGCCTCTGCCCTCATGGGGAGGGTCTGCTGGACATGAGCTTGAGAAACTGGACTTTGTCTGGAGACCAGCAGCAAGTGGACTACTTCAAAGGTCTATCCTGGGACCTGTCCTCCTTAATACCTTTCATGACCTGGAGGGGGTGGAATACTTGTTCAAAGTTTGCAGGTGACATCAAAGAGGGGGGAGCAGTTGATATGCTTAAGGGACAGCATTATAGTGACTGAACATCTCAATCTGTTCCTTTCCTGGGACGTTCCTGAGCCCTGGAAACTAAAAGAATCAGGAAAGCCCATCCTGCAACCACAGACTGTAAAACAAAAACCTGTGGACACTGAGATGTAAACAAGCAGGCATTTATTCCTCTTTTCTGATTGTTCAGGAAATATCGGGATCCTGAGTTTCTGGGAGAGAAGTGACCCGGCAGCTAGCAGTGCTGGGGGAGGAGAGCAGGAGGTTGGCTTATGGCTTCATTGACAAAGCCGGTGACCATGTGTGAATCACAAAGCCAAGCAGGCAGGGACAAATCAATGCGCTGTAATTCCTCCCTTCCCGTCTCTCTGGAGAGCACGTACCCAAGTCGTGCAATTGGTACTGACGTTGACCGAGAGGGAAGTCTGGGAAAGGGACAGTGGCTCGCTCGGAGGTCTCTGGCCACTGGTCTGTGGTGCCTCCGACAAAGCCGGTGACCATGTGTGAATCACAAAGCCAAGCAGGCAGGGACAAATCAATGCGCTGTAATTCCTCCCTTCCCGTCTCTCTGGAGAGCACGTACCCAAGTCGTGCAATTGGTACTGACGTTGACCGAGAGGGAAGTCTGGGAAAGGGACAGTGGCTCGCTCGGAGGTCTCTGGCCACTGGTCTGTGGTGCCTCCGCATCACAGCTGCCGCTTTGCTTACTTGACTGTGCCAAGAGCTACACATGGCCTTAACTCCTAGAGAATTTCATGCTACCGACCTTGGTCTTGATGACTTTGCACTTTAAGGTTAACCTTGAACAGCTTATTCTACGCAGATTGTTTAGGGATTCCCACAGTTGATACCACCCTGCGGCCAACGCTAGCTGGTGGCTGACGTGGCACGTTTGGTCAGTCACCTCTGTGCTCCTGACTGCACAGTTCACCCCTGGATGGAGTGATGAGGCTTTGGAGATTTAATTCCCTTGGATTTCTCAACATAATCATACTTTTTAAAAGACTAAAAGAAAAACTCAACTATTTTTTTTTTTTGCCTGCCTGGCTAAGTCAACACAATTTTTCACCGCACTCGCCATCTGTGTCTCTGAACATCATTCCCTGCCTCAAATAAAATCCAAACTAGATGACCACTTATACCCAGTTTAAATAGAGGTGCAGAAGAATTAAGGCTCTTACTGGCCTCACGAGAAGCAGTAGGTCAGAGTGCTTTTTCCACCTGCTTGTCTTAACATGTTTTCTCCTCTGGATTTTACTGTGGGGGAGGAAAGGTTTCCTATAGCCAAAATGTCATATGTTAGGTTTGTATTTTTCTGCAGAAGTTTAAGAAAAATTTTCCATTTCTGCACCAGCTCTAATAAATAACAGACTCAAAGCCTCAGACTTATCTAGAAGTGTTATTAATGACAGGGAAATCACAGGGGGTTTTTCTGCTCCCTCTTGCTGAGAGAAATCTCAATCTCCAATGGAAAAGCAGCAAAGCTAAGGCCTATCCATTGCCAGCCCAAGGGTAATTTTTTTTGGTTGTGAGACTTTGGATGAAGCTGTGGTTCCTGTCTTTGTGGGAGATGAGTTTCATTCAGATCCTTCTGTGGGGGTCTGCTCCATTCCCTGGCTCTGTGGTGTTTACTCTGAATGTTGGAGCGGATCTATAGTGCAAGAGATAAGGCAGGGTGTTTTAATGATTACTAACAGTTTGTGCAGTCCGGGAGCCAGGGGATTTATTACTTTACTGTCACAAATTCAATACCACTGCCACAAAAAATGGCAATACTACTACTACCTATATTCTGAGATGTATGTGGACAGTGTGGGTGTCTTTGACATCCGCTTTGGGCTGTCAGACCCCTGACGCAGGATGCTCCGACACAGTCTCTGAAATAAAACTGAAATGTTGGAGGGAGGTTGGTTTCCACGATAGCCTGACCCAGAAGAGGTGACAGAGCAGTGGCAGGATGTACCTGACATGGCTGAAAGAGATGGGGGGGGCTGCGTTTGAGGACAGGCCTTGATGATTGTCAACCAAAGCCTGATGCATCCACCTGGAGAAGTGCCTTGTATGCCTCCACCGTAGCCCCTTGTTGGAGGTTTCTCCAGTAAGAGCTGCTGGACAGCCAGACTTCCAGGCATCTTGCTCCAGCCCGGTGCAAGCTGCTGCTTGGCTGCTGGAGGGGCAGAGGACCACAGCACTGGGCTGAGCTCTAAAGTGTCACTGAGAGTGCCCTTGGCTTACACAACTTACTGAAATGTTGTCTTTCTTCCAAAGGCTTCACTCATGCATAAAACAAGAAGCCAGCCAAGATGTTTTTGTGCTTACGAGGCTCTGGGGAGGGAAGGCTGGGAACCTGAGGTCCTTGAGGAAGGACGTGACCCAGGCTGACAGCGGAGATGGAGGTGGTGACACATCACGGCCCTGCAAGATGGGTTTCTACCAAGGGTAAGAGTAGCAGGGACAAACGTCCAGGAATTTTTCTTGGAGAGTCACTCGACAGCTTGTGTTAGTCTCTTCTATTTCTGCTTCAGTTGGTTTTGGTTTTCTTTTTGCTTAGAGAATTAACTCTCCCCACTCTCTCCTGCCCTGCTCAGGCAGTTGTCCCTTAGAAAGCTGAGGAAAATGGGTAAAAATAAGCATTGAAATTTCAGTTGTGCTTCTGTAATCAAGCAGTGCAGGCAACTCTATGACCAGGGGCAGCAGTGCTGGCTTGGGAAATCACAGCCTGTTCTCAGAGCAGTTAAAACCCCCTCCAGTAAACTCTGCTTCCTTCTTCCTTTCTGGCAGCAGCAGGAGGATGGGTCCCCCTTCTCCCTGCCCACTCAGTCTCAGATTTAAGTCTGTGTCCTCGTTCATACCCCCTTGCTGCTTGCTAAGAGTTTTAGAGCCCACACTATCTAAAAAAGTTGAAATAAATTCAATCCACAAAGAGTTTCTTTGCTGCTTTATTTTTTTATCCCGGCAAAATGCACCACTTTGGTCTTGAGCTTCATTATTTCATTTCTGGCTTACTGAAAGATGAAAATAATGAAGCGATAAACCCCCCTGAGGAGATGAGAAGCCACCGTGCTCCCCACCTCTGTAATGCCACATCCAGTTTAGGCTCATGTTGATAACACTAAGATGAAGACTGTCCTTGGGGCTTCCCAGGAACATCTCTTCCATGTTATCCTTCTAGTCAAAGAAGTTGTCAGACACCAGGAATAATGTGTGTTTGTGCGAGTGCAGGGAGAGGTACCTCTTGCAAGGCTTTCCTGCCTGTCGATGCCTCCGAGACCGCTCTGTGCATGCCATTAGGCCAAGCCGTGAAAGCAGCTCTGTCTTCCTCAGGCTTTGCCCAGGAGGATGGAGAGTGTTAATGCGGTGCTGGAAGCCTCATGTTCTTGTCAAACCCCCGGTGATTAGTGTTCCCAGATTAATAGATACAGTTCTTCCTAAAAGCAGATCAATAGTTTTCACTCACTTTTTTGGTCCTGTTCCCTGGAGCTGAGGCATTAAGTGATCGCTCCTGGAGATATATTGCACAAGGTGCAGTTCTGTATGGAAATGAGCTTCCCGAGGAGAGCAAATGTTCGGATAATAGCTCATGCCTTTGACCGTGCCTTTATGGATGGCGACTGCCTGATCAGGGGTAAGTACTATTTCAGGGCTGTGAATAATTACTAATCTCATTCAGCAACTGATGTAACTAGAAAAGTTTCTTTCTGGGGTCTCAACCAAGGGTTGGTGAATGAAGGAAGGTGTGTCACTGCCGTTCACAAATACAGGGAGTTTAATCACCCTGCCCAGAGATAGGCCTGGTGAATGTCAGGTGTGCTCGGGGTGTTCTGTTGTTGTCCGTCCCCTCACGTCCATTTTAGACTTGGATTTGCCTCCCTAAGACCCACTTTCCCCGGACACCAGCTCACTGCGTCGGCCTCGCGAGCGAGCTCAGAGCACAGGAGATGTTTGGCTTTTCCTGCGGCATGGTGATAAACTGTTGGGCCACATGGCATCCTGCACATCTCAGATTCAATGATTAAATACCCATCGCACAAGCACACCTGGGTAGCAAAGAGGGTTCTTGTGTTTCTGGTCCTCTCCAGGCAGGAACGGTGCCAGCTAGAGACTGCTGTCGCGGGATAATGGGTCCCCCGCTGATGCATCAGCACCAAGGCAAAGCTGAGACACTTATTTTCCACGCAGGAGATGCTCATATTGTGACAGAGCTTCTTGTCTAATGACACTAAATGATTGATGCCGCAGACGCAATCATTTGCTTCGTTGGACATCGTGGGAGCTGTGGTGATACACACTAAAACCCATTACCGAACGGCTCCGTCCTCATTGTCTCCCTCGCGCTACAGGACTCTTGTCTTGAACAGACATCAGCCCATCTATAAAACAACTCCTCATCCAAAACGCGTCTTGACTCAGTATCAAGAGGGTCCCTGACTAAGCTTTATTTTTTCTTTTAAAATGTTTTTCTGTCTGCTTCTCTTCTTTTTGCAGGGTGATAATATGTCCCTTGGAAGATATTGCACTCAAAGAAAGAGGGTGGGAACTCTGAAAAGACAGTTCGGGGGCGGGGGAACTGTTCCTCGTGCAGAGGAATTGCACAAAACAATAACAACCTTCCTGCCCTAGGGGAGCCAAAAAAAAAAACCCAAAAAGCAATTTCTGCTATGTAAATGCCGACAGATTTTTTTCCTCTGTCTGGCTGTGATGATCTTTCTTTTGGAGGATGTAAACTTTGAATCTGAGTAGATTTGCATATGTTGAAGAGCTGAGTTTCTATAGGAAATGGTTTGGTCCTGACTGGCCTCCAGACCTGCCCTGTCCCCCCGGAGGTGCCCGATGCCCTTGGCTGGGGGCTGCCTACCCTGGAGAGAGTCAACAGGGTGTTGTAATGCTTGAGAAGCAGGTGAGGGGCTGGCAGGGCAAGCTGGTTTTAGACTTGCTTAAGCATTGGGTGTCAGGGAGCAGGCAGGAGTTGTGGCAAATGTTTCCTTTAGTCTCTTTCCCATCACATTAGCACCCATGGGGGGGACCCGCTTCTTTGGACAAAGACTCCACGGGAGCCAGTGGGGCTTGTGTGCTGGGTGCAGTGGGGTGCAAGGTGCTCCCTGGACACAGCCATGGGGACACCGGCCTCAGTCCTACAGGATGTCTTGAGGTGTCCTTCCTTCCTCATGAACCTCTCTGCAGGGGATGCGTCCGCGATGGGAAGGAGGGAGACCAGGGCAACTTCCCTACAAACCCATGCGCCCGAGCCTTGCCGAGAGGCTGCACAGCCCTTCTCCTTGTCCGGAGGAGGCCTCTGTGCCCACAGAAAGAGACGCAGACCTGTGCCCAAAGCCTGGCACCCCTTCCTCTGGCTGCACCCTTCTTCTGGAGATGATGGATCACATCCTTGTAGCATAGGCACAGGTCTCTGACCCACAGCTGCTCGCGATGAGCTACAGTCTGTCCAAGCAAACCCCACCAAGCACCTCTGACAATATTCCAGAGCTAGAGTGGAGGTAGGCAATAAATAAGACGTTTACCACAAGCCTGGTCCAGAAAGCCTCCGTTCAGTGGTCACTTTCTGCACTCCTCCTCCCATTTTCACTGTCAAGTCTGGAGAAGCGTTAAACCATCGCAAGGAGAGCTGCGAGCGTGTTACTGCCTGTCCGAAAGCTGCCCTGGCAGGGGCAGGGCTGTGGCCTCATTTAGATGAGCATCACAGAGCACAGAAGGGCTGAAACTGGCTGGTGGATTCGTTGGTGGCAGAAGAGCTCCTGGCGCTTTGTCTGCTAGAGGGAGCGCTGGGAAGAGGGGCGCAGGGGGCTGCGACATCCTCGCTTCGCCTCCTCCCTTAGCCAGAGACACTGGGGGGTCTCGCTGGTGCAGAGAAACCCTTTACTGCGAGAAACCCTTGGAATCTAGTGCGTTTCCACCGAGTGTTTCCGGGATTGCCTTTTCTTATTTCCAGTAAGCACGAATTATATTCTTAATAAAGCACAAGGCACGTGCTGTCGTCAGCGCAGCGCTGCACTCCCGTCAGTACGAGCTAATTGGGGAAGCAGCTTCCCCTGATAAAGGAGCGCAGAGTGGAGACACCCCGCAGTTCTTATGCAACGGTCCAAACTTTCTGCATTGCCATTTAAAGTGATCAATGAGCCTGGCACATCCTCGTAATTAGGTTTTTGTTGCTGACATCTAAGCTGGCACTAAATTTGACTAATCTCTTGGTTTCAGAAGCAGATGTAAGTTATCTGCCGTTGACACGCTCCAAGCGCAGAAGCAACCAACGGTTCCCAGAATGTTGGTCTTGCGGCGCCTGTTTTTGTGGGGCGATTCCCCGCAGGGAGCCACCTCTCTGGGGTCTGGAGGCGTTTCTCTTTCCCCTGAAAACTCACAGCTCTGCAATTCACAGTGATTCAGGGTGAAGTCCCAAGGGGAAGATGCCGGTGGACCTGGCCAGGGGTGGCACAATGTGATGTTCTTCCCTGACGCTGCCTCAGCTGGGATCAAGCCCCTGCGCATCCAGGGCTCGGGAAAGTCCGTTTTTGCTGTGGCTGCGGGTGCGGCATCCTGGAGGCGCAGGTTAGCGGCAGGCCAGCGACGCGGAGGGTTAAGGGATTGCTGAGTGATCTCAGCATTGAGTTATTCTGAGAGTATCGGGTTTTGTCTCTCCCCACTTTGGGCCTTAGCCCTGCACCAGCGCAGGGGGGATGTCGCCCACCAGCTCTCACCCGTGTGCTTTCTGCTCCGTAGGTGCGATGCTCTCTTCTGTGAGGCTATTGCTGTCTGGTTTTGGTCTCTCTCTGCTCTAAGCCTCTTTCCAGCAGTCTCCAAGAAACCGGGAACTCGGAGGAACAAGAAACTGCCAGCGGCAGGACCGCCTGCGGCCAAAGATGGGGAAGGCACAAGAGAAATAGTCTTCCAGGATGGAGATGAGGGTGGCAGGTGGGAAGGACCCCCATGGAGGGTGGGCTGGTAGTCTGCACCTCTGCTTGTACGTAGCATCAGCCAGAGTTCAGCCCCGGGGTCCTTGGTTGTGGCAGCGCTCCCGTCCTCTCTGCTGGCTTCCCGAAACAGGGCAGCCTCAGCCACGCTGCCTCTTGGGGTCGGGGCTCTCCTCTGGGAGCGTATCCCGCCGGGATATCCGTTTGGGATCCAGTCCCCAGAGAGGCAGCACAGCTCTGCGCTGCCCTAGAGCGAGCAAAACCAGCTCAGCCTCAGGAGACGGTCAGGAAGGGATGGCTGCCAGCCACAACACTCATTGCTACGTGTTTCAAGGTGTGTTAAGTGATTTCCACAGACAAAAGCAGAACCGGGAACAGTTTAGAGAACAAAATAACATCTTCCTCGAGCAATCTGAATTTCCCCTGCTGCACGGGGAAGCAAACAATGTTTGGGTCATGGTGTTCATTCTCCACTTATTTCATCTGTCAAAGGAAGCATCTTTTCTGAGCCGGAGGCAATAACAAAAGGGAAAAGCCTTGGGGAGAGTTTACAAAATGTTTTGGAGTAGTAGGAGAAAGGGCTGAGCTGGAAGTCATCCTCGAGCCCTGCCAGCTCCGTCCGGAGATGGGAGCCAGAAGCGGGGCCGTGTACCTGCCCCAGGACCGGGGGCCGGGGACACGCAGCTGGCTTTGCCGCTCCTCAGGGGCGAGTAACATCTCTGGCTGCTGGGAGTTTTGCCCAAAAAAAGGAAGGGAGGGGAGAGAGCCCTCAGTAACTGCAAACTGAGGTCAAACCTGGCAAATCGTTTTAGTCCAAAACACGAGGGGAACCTTTCTGAAAGTGTCAGGATATGTTCTGCTGACATTTCTTTAAATGTTTCCATTTGATCTTCTCTTATGATACTTCAGGATTTCTGGCTTCAGGGCAACATTTTCTCCCTTTAAAACAACATCTGCTCTTTTTTTCATTTTAAAGTGCCTCATAAAGGGCAGAACTCCAGTAACCTCAACAGGATGCTTTGCTTCAGGCCACGTGAAGGGCTCTGGGACAACACAGCCGTTTCCTTCTTTTGCCATCTCCGAACAACAGCAGTCCCTAAATTCTGCTTGATGAGCTCAAACCTTCTCTCTCTTCTCGTGCTTTGGCTGAGGAGTTATGCTACCGCAAGCTGAGGCTTCCCAGGGGTGGGCAGCGGTGTGAGAAGCTGGACCACCTCTCCCAAGTGATGCACTGCTTCCCATCGCGGCGCAGCCCGGGGCTTTCCCGGCAGCTTCCCCTCACCCTGGTTTGCCTGGGAATTTAATGATGAACCCGGTGCTGCCTCCAAGGAGAGATGGAGGCTTGTTTGGTCCCAGCACCTTGTCACCATGTGCGTGGCCCACGGAGCCGGACGAGCCCAGGAGTCCCTAACCTGGCAGCTCCTCTCCTTCGGGGCGCGTGCAGCAGGTCTCTGGCAGAGCATTGCCTGCTCGAAGCGTGTAGCCGGAGGAAAAAAGAGGGAGGGAAGGAAAG
Source organism: Podiceps cristatus (assembly GCA_000699545.1). NCBI lineage: Eukaryota > Metazoa > Chordata > Aves > Podicipediformes > Podicipedidae > Podiceps > Podiceps cristatus. Next base: position 925 of record KL261967.1, on the reverse strand, counting down.
GGGGGACGTGAACTGCAGGATTCTGGAGAGGCAGGATCATCCCAGCTTCGCTGATGAAAGCAAGGGGCAGGAAAAGCCACAAACCATCTCAGTGTTTGCAATAAGAGGAGCGGGGGAAATACCCCAGATAACGTTACTTCCCCAGATGCATCATCCTCCTGGGACAGAGGTGGGTAGGTGAAACCCCACCAAAGAGACACATCCCCCTCCCACTTGTGGGCGCTGGGTTGCTCCCCGTGGGCAGCTCTCCCTTTCCACTTGTTACCTGTTTAACTGAAAAAAACAACCCAAAAAAACGGCAAATTTGACCCAAATCTTTCTTCTCGGAAGTGCAGGAGTTTGTGCCTGGAAGTGCCTTGCCCTCTGAGCTCCCTTCTACAGCCCCATCCTGCCTTTCAGTCCGCAGGGATCGCTCACTGCCAGGGTCCCCCCCGATGTCCTCGTTAGCAGCCCGGTGCGTGCTGATCCCCCTCCCCTGTGCCCAGAGACCTCCAGAAACACCCGT
>KL261966.1:7025-18581 GCA_000699545.1 Podiceps cristatus | reverse complement strand
TTTTTCACACTGGTGATATAAATATATTACCATGGGCCCAAACAAATATGGGCCTTTCCTTCATAATTTCCTACTTCCTTGCTCCTAATGTTTGAAATGAAAGCACTGAGCCCTCCATGGATATGTAACTAATTTAAATTCAGAGATGAAACACACCATAACTAGCTTTACTCTGAGTTAAATCCTGCCAAGGGTTGAGGATTCTTAATTTCCATTGATGTCAATGGGATTCAAGGACAACTCAATGCTTGGCACCAAGCACTCCATGCCAAACAGTCAACGGTGCCTCGGGCACTATATATTCAAATGCACTGTCTCCGAAGATATCATTAATGCTAATATACAGAGCCAGCAATTGGCCCGTGAACCTCCAAAGCTTCCTTTCTGCTGTATCAATCACCATCCTGCCAGGCACTGAAGTCCGCTTGCAGGAAGTGTAACCCAACTAGTCATCCAAGGGGCATCAGACATTGGCTGGATATGTTCAGGATTAAACCACAGAGCTGATGATCTTCTTAAAGTGTTCAGTAATGTACATTCATCACACACCATCTGCTGTTCAAAATTTGGGTCATAGGATAGGCCCTTCCCAGAGAAAATGCCATTAGTCCAAAAATGTCTTACTAAGTAGATACCAAGGGATGATGCACAAACAAAAATGATATAGTAAGAGTTTAAGATCAATAATGGAGGTGATTTTCTGCTATCTGAAGAGCATTTGTAGGATGAGGAGAATCCCCCTTCATTCTCCAAATATAGACCTTTTAAAATGTCATTAAAAAGCAGAGATGGATTCTTCCACCCCAAAATAATCTAGCAATTAGCACATCAGTTTCCACAATCTAGGAGAAGCTATTAACTACAGAGCTATAGAGCTGGTCTCTCTTTAGCCAAACAGCTCTGAGATGTGCACAAAGTGAAATAACCCCTGTAGGCAAGCCCGGAAGGGGAGCCTGGCTGATGTGTAGGGTTTGTGTCTCTTACTTGCCTGGTAGGAGACCTAACTTCAGATATAGGCAATGCAGCACTTAGTGTTGAAAATCAGTTTCATGGAATTACTGCTTTAATCGTCAAGGTCTTCTGACTGTACAAGAAGAAAAAGGTTGTTTCTAACAGAGGCTAGACAAAACACACCAACTCACGTACAGCTAAATCTGCTGCAGAGAAAGCAGCCTCTAGTTTTAACATAAACTAGTTGTTTAGGGTGATGGCTTTGCAGAGGTCTGCAGTTTACCTGTACTTGCTAACTTATTGAACTATAAAATTTTCCCTTAGGTCTGGGAGAATAGAGGCAGTATTTCCCTACAAAAGATGAAATCCTTCAAAGGGAAGATGTTTTAGCAATTCGGGGCAAATGTGGGTGTTAAAACTGCCTAAGTTTTTTGTATATTCAACTGTCTTGCTAAATGAAACATTTCTTCTAAATATTCTTAGTCCATTGTTTAAATCAAATTTATTTTCTTCACTTTTGTTTAGAGTATTCAGACCATGTACGAACAATACTATTTTTGGAACATTTTATTATTGCAGATAGTTGATTTCATAAAGAAATTGTCACATCTTAGACCCTAAACCAGTGTACAGTTTTGCTTGTCACTGTTGCTAAATTTAACTTATCTCTCCACAGATTAAATACAGATTCATTAAGCTGCTGCACGCTTTCATCCATTCTCATGTTCCTGAAAGATTTCTCCTTTATTGCAAAGAAAACATGGCTAATTGTTAATTAGAAAGTGCATATGAATGTGATAAGATTTAATTAACTCAAACAAATACAACTCAAACCTTTCATAAAAAGATTTACTTGTTCTTTTTTTTTTTTTTTTTCCTTTTTTTAACCCTGGGAAAAAAGTTCTAGTTTAGATTTGCAAAAGTCCTATTTAATGTCCTTGTTACCCTGCAGAGTTCAACCTTCAAACAAATTATTTCAAAACAGACCAAAAAAAAAAGCCAAAAAAATATCTCAACACAGTTGAAAATCTATGGAGTCTGTACTTCAAACTTTGCTGGAAAACCTTAATTGGAAGAGTTTTCCATCAGAAAATAGTCTTTCAACAAGTGTGTTTGTTTTGGTGGGGATAGAGTTAATTTTCTTCATAGTAGCTACTCCAGGGCTGTGTTTTGGATTAGTGCTGGAAACAGCGTTGGTAACACGGGGCTGTTTCTGTCAGTGCTGAGCAGGGCTGACACGGAGCCAAGGCCTTTTCTGCTCCTCACCCACCCCACCAGCGAGGAGGCTGGGGGGCACAAGGGGTTGGGAGGGGACACAGCCGGGACAGCTGACCCCGACTGACCCAAGGGATATTCCATATGATATATGATGTCATGCTGAATACATAAAGCTTGGGGAAGAAGGAAGGGGAGTATGTTCGGAATGATGGTGTTTGTCTTCTCAAGTCACTGTTACGCGTGATGCAGCCCGGCTTTCCTGGAGATGGCTGAGCACCTGCCTGCCCGTGGGAAGCAGGGAATGAATTCCTTGTTCTGCTTTGCTTGCACATGTGGCTTTTGCTTTCCTTATTAAACTGTCTTTATCACGACCCATGAGTTTTCTCACTTACAATTCTCTCCTCCACCCCACCAAGGGGGAGTGATTGAGCAGCTGTGTGGTGCTTAGTTGCCAGCTGGGGTTAAACCACAGCAAACAAGAAAAGTATTTAATGAGAAAAGCAAGTCAATATTTATGAAATTCCCTGCAGAAAAAAAAAAAAAAGAATAGTCCTTTGTATCCTGGAAAAGCTGGAATTTCATAGAAAATATTCATTTTCAAATTGATTTTTCTTTAGATTAGATTTGCTACATAGGTTATATTCTCATTCAGCAACAGTCACATTGTACTGAATCTCTGTCAAGTCAAGGTAATATCAAATTATGCTCTCTGTTCCCATTGACCTCTATATTTTCAGGAATATGAAGGATCAGGATGTAAGATAAAGCAGAGTAGGTAATAGGATCCTAATATCTGGGACTCAAAGCTTACATTTCTGGTAAATTCAGCTTGTAATGTGCAGTTACAACCTAATTAATAGAATAAAAATGTAACATTAAAGATAAAATATCATTTAAGTTAAGGTCTCAAAGTTTACAGTTGTAATTCAGCATACTATTTAGGTTTAAATAAGTTTCTGTGAAATCTGAGAAACAGCAAAATAGATATGAATTGCCCATAAAAGTGGAAGAGTTTGAAAGACTTCAGATTGATGGATGCAGTAAAATGAAAACTTCCTTTATCCCACACTTTTTATATAAAAATTACCAATTCATCTTTGCAAGCCTCAGATGATACTCTAGGAGGAGGTATATATTTTCTCTGCAGCAGGGCTCCTGAAAAATAATGATGTATGACAGATTTACTGGAAAGTCTTTCAGACTATTTCACATGTTTCTCTCTCTCTTATGGAACGTTCTATTGGTGAAACTTATGTTGCTTCTATCCACTACTTAATAATTACAAGGTGCATCCAAGTGCTCAGTGTTCAGTTAAAAAATGGAAATAAATATTCTGTTCACTTAAAATGTATTTCAATAGGTGCTATAACCCAATCATAACAAGTGACACTGTATGCCAGCATATACATATATATGTATGTTAATAAATGTATTGTAACAACTATAGAAATAAATGCTGAATTAAGAATCTGAAAAGGTTTCAAAACTCAGTATATGTCAAGCAGTCCTATGAGACTGTAGCATGTGTGCTGGTTTATAGTACATGCTGAGGAAGAAAAACAACAAGAAAGTTTAACATGAAATAGTCGAGATCAGGCTCTCAAAAAATGGGTGAAAATCTTTGGGTTTTGCAGAGTGGCATTTATTCCTTGGAGAAAAGCAGCAGTCCTAGAAGCAATTCTGAAATCTATAGAATATGCCAATAATGCACCAAGAAGAACCATGTCAGTTCCAGAGACAGAAAAAAAGTCATTTGTGTACCAGTAGCAATACATATCAGGTAGAACAGGAAGAACAGCACAAACCAAAATTTGGGTTGGATCTCCCAGCATTTTCCATAAAGGGAAGGAGATATAACAATTTGATATTATGCCCTGTAAACTTTGCTACATGTCTGTATTCAGGCAGTTTTCTTGAAAAAGAAACCAGAGGTTGTGTGCAGACTTGACGGAACTTGCAACAAAGCAAAAGAGAACTTAGTTGCTCTTGGGTATACACCATCGTAGGGTGCAAGTGCCTCACCATCCTACAGGTAGAGAAAATAAGACAGGAAGATCAGGCTTAGAGAGAGCTGATCGCCCCCTTTGAGAGTCTCATCAGTGCCTTAGGAGTGAGAGACTGTCCTTTCCATTTAGCTGAAATATCTTACATACTGTAATTTCAGCCCGACTGTGATCAATATTACATTTGTGCCTCGGATATTGTGCTTATGTCAGGATATCAGCTGCAAAATTAGAAGGGATGGTAAAGCATCCAGTGAAACCCTCTCTTCTGCTCCTACTCTCTTAAAAATTATCTCGCAAATCTTCATAAATTACAATAAAACCCAGTATTCAACTATATGAAGCAGCACGTTCCCCATTTACCATTTCTCATGTCTAGAAAAGCCACGCTGCATTACTACCCTAATAACTAGAGTGACTTTGAACACCATAATACAAAACATCTGTGTCCACTCCCACAGTGACCAATGAGAGCTAATTTTCTACAGCCAGGATGCATTATCTTCTTCAAGGATGACAGCATCTGTCTCTGTGATGTATAAACATGTCTTCCCCTTTAGCCTAAGAGAAGATTCATCTACACAAGGGAGCAGAAACAGGGGCATTACAGCAAGGATACCCCTTGTGGGAAACCAGCTGTTAGCTATTTATCTTTGTATGGCCGAGGAGCCTTCATCCAAGATACAGCTGTTCCTTCCTTTCCTCCTTATTAGCTACACCTGCCTCAAGCAGATGAGTGTGATTGTTAAATGCTTTTCTCAATATTTAAAGTTTGATACCTGTTTGTAGTATTCTCTTGTTCTCCTGGGTAGTAGTTTAAAGACACTGTCAATTTGTCTTCATGGTAAAAAAGAGACAGGCTTGTTTTTATTTTCAGGGAGAAGAATGAATAAAATATTCCTTGTTTTTTAAAGTTTTACAAATCCAGGAAACAGCTATTTTCTTCCATCCAACTATGAATTCTTAATGCAGCACATTTTGTGACCTCAACATTTTTACTAGGACTCAGATTTCCCATAGGAAATGTGCTCCTAAGCATATGTCACACAATTCTTCCTCTTTACATAAGACTCAACTAAACATTTAGTAGCCAATTGTGCCAATTACAGTGCCACTTTTCCTTTCAGATATCGGTGTTGGTTTTTGGAAGCACAAAGGTAGACAGGTTATATTTTCTACCCACCCATATGCAGTCGCATACTGGATACATAAAGTCTTCACACTTGCTTCCCATCCTAGCCTTCTTCCTAAGTGTTCTAAGTCCTTGATCCTCTGCACTGAACTCTCATATCGTTTAGCAAGATTTTTTACAGCAGCACCTAAAGTCCCCACCCAAAACTTGAACTGTCTTTTCCAAGTATTGTATAAATTTGCAGCAAGAGATTGCAAGCTATAAAGATAAAAGTTTGGAGATGAGAATGGGCAGATCTTGTTATAGACCACAGGTGTCCCAAATTCTTATTCAGTGCCCTTTTTGCTGTTCTGTCTCATAGATGATTGATTCACAGTTGTTGTAACATTTATATCTGAAACCATTGAAGCATGTTTGGAAAAACTGCCTGACAGATTGGGTCTCCTAATGGCACAAAACGGACAGTGGCAGATCCATTTTGCTCAGATTTTGACTTTGCCTTCTCACTCGATCAACAGCCACACAATGTCTGAAATTCTGTCCAAGGTACATAACTGTCCTGGTTTAACCCCAGACAGCAACCAAACCCCATGCAGCCACTCGCTCCCTCCCCACCTTCCCGCAGTGGGCTGGGGAGGAGAATCGGGAAGAAAGGAAAACTCATAGATTGAGATAAAAGCAATTTACTAGGATAGCAAAGAAAAAGATAATATTATGTATTTATAACACTAATAATAGTAAAAAAACATAATGATAATAGAATATACAGAAGGGACGATGCACATTTTCTCACTGCCTGATGACCCAGTGACTGACGCAGCCCATCCCAGGCAGCAACCGTAGAGTGAAACTGAGAGTGATCTCGGAACAATCCTGAGCAACGATCCTGGAACAGCAGAGATTTTCCCAGCAGAGATCTCCCCATTTTTTCCCATATTTCCCATTTTTCCCCATATTTCCCCAGCAGAGATCTCAGAACTGCAAGTTCCAGAGAGGAAACAAGGGAATGAATAGCGGAACAAATGAATGAAAGCATGAACAAAACGAAAGGACCCTCGGCCTACCGGCCGACCCCCACTCATATACTGTGGAATACTTTCTTTGGCCAGTTTGGGTCAAGTGTACTGGCTATACCCCTCCCACCTGCACATTAGCAAAACCCAGGAAGCTGAAAACAGTCCTTGATCTCTTAGCAACAGCTAATAATATCAGTGTATTATCAACATTCTTCACATACCAGATCCCATACTAAATCCAAAACACAGTAGCTAATGGGAAGAAAATTATCTCCATCCCAGCCGAAACCAGGACAATAACAGTTGATTACTACATTGAGAGTAAGCACCAAGACAGTCAAAATTCATGCAACATGAAAGCTTCTTTCAGCTTAACAAGCAGATGAGCAAAAGCCCTGATCACAGCTGAAGTTTCCCTTGACAGTATGCCAGACGCGCATATCTCGCATATTCACAAGCAGGGCTGCCAGAAGCCATGGGCAGCCCAGGGCAACTAGAGACTGCATGAGCTTGGCCTTGCATGGTGCTTTTGCATGTTTTGGTGGGAGCACAGAACATAGTCTGTTCTTTTTCATTTGCTCTACTCAAAGCAGCAGCAGTGCCCAACAAGCACAGCTTCCCTCCTGACAGCATTTCTTGCTAGCTGGGACTCCATCCTTGCCCAAGATCCCAAAAGCTGCAAGACTACCCATGTTTCTCACTAACTTCATTCATCAACAGTTGATTTCTATGGTGTTCAGGAAAGGCATAGGAAGACATAACTGCAAATCATTCCAGTAGATAAGCAGGCCAAATAAAGTAGTGTCTGGTAATTTATCTAACCCACTTCTTGGAATTAAAAGGGCTTTCTTGTAGATTGAGAATAAATTAATCATGAATCTATAAACCAGAGAACACTGGTAAACTCAAAGAGAATAACGAGTACATGACAGGAAGCAGAGCATATCATAAGCAAGGATGTATTTGCTCATTAAGCTCTACACATAAATATGCAACCTTCTTTTCTGAAGGACGTGAAGGATAAGCTGTAGGTGGAAAACACTAAAGAGTAGCAAACAAACATTTGCTCTTATTCAACCACCCACATTCTTTCTTGCAAGAATAAATGCATGCATACAGACAGAGAAACAAGCCGAAAAATGGGGGCAGATGCATATGCACAATATATTCACAAAGATGAGGGATATTTGGCCGTTAGGGAGATGAAGGTTGTCTGAATTTCTTCATCTAATTGGGAATGCAGCAATTCAATTATTTAATTCAATTTACATGCATTTTTCTCCAAGAATGGATGGGAGAAGGAAGACAACTTGTTTTTCTTCCCTCTACTGCTTGTCCTCCCCGCAGTCCCCACATCCCCACAGGATGCTGTGCAGCAAGACTCCCGAGGCTGCCTGTGTTCTTTGGCCACACACTAATATAATTTTTGTATGCTTTATGATAAACTCTGTTGGTTCTTTCTGGTCATCTCCTGTAAACTGATTCTTAGTACCGGGCATGCTGCAGCATGCTTTTACTTAAAAACTTCTAAAAGACAACACTTGAGGAGACTCTGGCTTCTACACTGAATTCCTCCTTATTCTCTAGAAAAACTGTTCTGCCTCTTTATACATCAACTGTGGAGGGCTGTGTGCTTGACTGCTTGTAATCTGAAGCTGGTATCATTTCAGAATCTGATGTAGGACTGAGTGACAATCATCTAATGAGGTTATTGCCTCTAGCGTCTTGCTCATCTCTCCAGAGCCTCAGCAGTGTAATAGGTTGCAGAAGGTGGTTATGAAATCATTTGCTGCTCTACCTTCCTCTTACTTGTGCAAATGAAAATTTCGCTGTGCTGTAGCATAACATACTTAGCAAAATACTATCTCTTTTTGAAAAGCCATGTAGATTCAGGAAAATAAAATGGCCCTGTTATATGCCTCTTTGTATAAGGTAAAACATGTTTTCCTTCTTGTTATTAATGTAAATTAAAAGCCTTACAGAGTGTCTGGAATTAGTTTTCCCACAGTCACCATCTCTTAGAGTCCTAGACACCAAAACATGATGGAAGGGTTATTATAAAAGCCTGTATAAGATGTAGCTATTTCTTATTGTTTTAATATACCTCTCCACCTTCATTTTTTCAGTCTAGGTTGCTTTAACATAAAAGGCAGCTTTTTTAAGATGGAAAATTGTTACTGCGATGATGCATTTAAAACCAGCTTCATTTTCTTGTCTTCTTCCCAAGCTTTGAGGAGTAATGAACTCACCTCAGCATATTTCTTCAAGTCCTCTCTTTTTTTTAGACTTCTTCCTGATGTAATCACCTGCAGCCTCAAGCAAATCTGCATGGTTTCGGTGCTGTCTTCAGCTTTTCAGTTTGTTTTTTATATTTTTTGAGTTTGATGTTTTTAAAAAAATGTTACATGAAGATTATACAGGACCAACATCCCCGTGAGCATAACTTGGCCTTTATTTCATGCTTACATATTCCTTCGTCTTTGCTGTGTGTCCACCACTGTCCATGCAAAATTATCACCCTTATGCTCTTCTAATATTCTTGCATGTAAAGGCCTCCTTTGACAGCTATTGCATAAGCTATTTTAGTCATCTGTCTGTCATTTTCTCCCTCAAATTCTTGATCCTTTGTATGCCAGATCACATCTTAACCCTCTTCTAAGATTTAAGCCAACTGCCTGTTAACCTTCTGGAAGCAGGACTAGTTCCATAATGACCAAGTAAGAACCAAAAATATTTTTCCATGTTAGCCAAATGATCATTTCCATTCAGTACTATTTAGAACAGAAAATTTAAAAAATAAATAATAATTAAAAAAAAAATAAAAAGAACTCCCCCCCAAAACCACAAACAAACAAATGACAGTTGGCAGAGTATTTCCCAGGTCTCTGAGCTCTTTTAAATGAATATATGGTGACTGTACTCACTGGACCAACAAGACTACTAAAAGCCATAGAATCGTTATGAAAAGATTGAAAACTAATCCTGGAAGTATCTTTTAAAGTGGTGTGATTAAGAGTTTTCTTTCAATCTCTGAGAACCAGGCATGGTCTGAAAATCAGTAGGGATTGTTTCTAACACATGGATGTTTGTCTTTTGTGTTTAATTATGATCAAATTGACTTTTTATCATTTTAAGTGTACATTTGATATTTCATATCTGTAATGTGTTAGGTACATTGCACCACAGAGAAATTGAACATTCTCGAGAACAATCAGGCAGTCTTTAAAATTTTTCTTTCATTGTTTCAAGCCAGTAAAAACAACAGTTTAATTCATCTTAGTAGAGAAATAGCTTCCCACTTATCATCGATAAGGCAGTGCTCAGGCCATCTGCTCTTAAAACGTTTTTTCACAACCACCAGTAAAAAGAGGAGTCATTAAAACCACCAGTGTCACTCGGGTTCAACTCCACTTGTTACAGAACAGAAACATTTTTAAAAGGCAAAGCAGAAATATCCTAGGTGAAATCCACCTTGATATGTTGTAAGGAAACCTACCCTCTGTTATCTGCAGTGGGTAACTCAGCTCAGTGATCTGAAGCCAAGGAGGTCAAATAAAATTAGGGACATAAGGAAGGAAATCCACACTTATCGATTCTGTGGTTTGGGTTTTTTTCCTCTCTTTGAATAGATGAAGGTGTTATGAGCATATAGCTATGTATCTAATAACCACATATACTAACAAGCAAATATGAAAGGGCAAATTCTACACATTCATGCTGCTTCTACTGTTGTGTGTTTCTTTGCTTTAGAAAATAACAGAAAGAGCCATAGAACACCTCAAAATTATGGAAAGAAACCCAAGCCTTATTTTAATATCCACCAGTCACCCCTAAGCTCAGTGGACACAGTTCACTTACCATCTCCTTTAGACACCAGTCAAGATGTGAAAGTCCAGAGAAGCAAACAACTCATGCACAAACTCATGCACAAAGGTTGTTTCAAATGCATCAACAGCAGTGATGGCCGGAATGAAAAAAAGATGGTGGATGGAGTGTGTGGAGGTGACATAAGGACATGGATCTAAGACACCTTGGAAGGTGCTTTAACACTCTTGACAGAAAGGATGGATATCCTACAAAATGCTGCCATTGGACTGTCAAGTTTCCAGTACCAAAGGAACTGAGCAACAGACTGGATTTTCTTCCCAATATTTGGGAAATTTTGGTCTGAGTATAGCTAAAAGTCCTTCCAGTGGCTACTTTGGCTAACTATGTATATTTATTTTTGCAGTTCTCTTTATTATACACACCAGAAGATTTAGAAGATCATGTTACTCGTGGTTGATTTAATTAGTACTTGGGGAATTGGGTCTGGCAGGTTACATGGCTGCTTGCAGGGTGGAAATTCTCAATTAGCAGTATGCTAATGAATGCACAGAAGCCATGTTTTCTCATTTTCACCTTTTAGCCTTTGCCCAATTTCAGGGGATAAAACAGGCCAGTTATAATTTTTGTCAGGACAGGATTAATAGCTTGAGTTCACACATCCAACACAGGGTTGCTTTTGTCGTTCCACAGAACAGCAGTAAGTACAAACCACTTAGATTCTCTCATTTCTAGCAGTTCATATGTTTTAAGTACTTGAAATGTTTGGGTTGTTTTAATGGATTATTGTGTTTCGACATTTTAGTAGATTCATTTTTGCTGTTTCACTCTGCAAGAGTCATCATTCATTACCAAGCCAATGGGTTCTCTTTGCAATCAAAATTTGTCTTCCAATTCTGCAAAAATAATATATCCAGAAATAAATAGTTAGAAAACTGAATAGTAGATGGTTTCTCAAGGTTTCTCTGTAAAACAAGAATTCTGTTAGGGAAGCCAGACTGGTTTTGCTGTTTTGCCATTTTTTAATCTTGTATCTATTATTACACAGTCTTTTTCTATGATCTTGTTGCTAGGGTCATTCACAGTACAAATATTATTTCCACTTAAATGACACAAAGCTTATGAAAATATTGGAAGGGAAGAGGGAAGATTCTTTTCCTTTCTCTATGGATGTGGAAGCTTGCTCAGTAATAGAAGTGATGAGATTACAACTGATTTATTTCTCTATTATGGAGATACTGACTATTTTTAAAAACCCATAAAATTGGATTGTGTTCAAATATTGGTTTTGTGTAGGTGGGATTTCAAGAAACGACATTTCTGCCCATCTCAGTAGGTAATTGTTATCCAAGACTATTACTATAAAATTAATTGGAAAAACTAAAAAAAAAAAAAAAAAAAAAAAAAGCGA
>JMFS01029559.1:0-24591 GCA_000699545.1 Podiceps cristatus | reverse complement strand
AACATTCTATGATTCTATGATTCTATGAGCTCGAAAAGGAGCACTTCAGCAAATTCATGAGTTTTACATCTGGTGATGGGTCATCGCCACTCTTCTGTAGAATCACAAGTGGCAGGAAAACCATATGGCTGTGTACTGGAACTGCAAGCCACAGAGCTAAGATCTCTGTTTCATCTGAAAATGGAGCCATGCATTACTGCAAGGCACAGGAGGGTAGATAGAGCAGCTGTCAGAGAGCGGTAATCAAAGACCTGGGCAGACCACCAGGACAAAGGCAGGAATCACAGAACTTGAGGAGCCAGACTGAGGAACTTGTTGTTCTAATATACCTGTCCAAGTTGTCTTTCATGTAAGAGGGAGGTATGTGGAAGTCTCGGAGTTGGGCTTGGCACCATCTGACTTCGAGGCAGGTAATTACAGAGAAAATGTTTTTGAGAATTCAGAGAAAGTATTTTAAGAAATCTTTTGCATGGACTTTAAACGTTGTGTTTCTCAAGCCTTAAAAATGCAGTGTTAGCATTAAGAATGTCATTGTTCAGTATTTGTGGCTTTTTCTTTGCACTTACTAATACGTTCCTTTAAATACTTTGTACCATCCCTGTTTTAGTTAGCAGATTTTTTTCATCAAGTCTGTGTTGCTTATTGGGCTTGTTCTGATGTGTCAGAAGGACAGCTCAAATTCAAGCCCATAAAGCCTTATTACCACACCAGCACAGCATGGGATGGTGTTTAATCACACTTTCATAACAAGCACTTCTATTTAATAAAAATATACTGTTAGAAGAACAATGCTTGTCAAAAAAGATTGATAAATGGCCTTGTAATAAATTCATTTTCATGTTTTATTGTGTTATAGCTTTACTAATAACTGACTTGCCAGATAAAGTTCATAAGAAAAAATAATCATTTGTGTTGATAGATGACTTCTTGTATACTTGCACTTCTCAGTTTAGAGTTGCAGTAATGATCTTCAGTATTGTAAAAATGAATGCACACTTGAACACCTTTTGCAGCACACCTTCAGTTTTGCAGGCAGAAGTTGCTACAGCAGCAAAATAAAATCGGGATACCTATAAAAGTGAAGTGCATTCTTCTCATTGAGTCATTCCCACACAAATGGACAGGTGCTTTGAATTCTTACCTTATAGTGTTCCCTGTTCAGTTGAGCAGACAAGCTGTAGATAGGTGAGAGTGATCCAGGGTTGTTATACATATCCATGCAGGGTTTTCTACCGCTCGTGGCCCTGTGTTGTCACATAACTTTTGTGATTGCATGTTGTATTCTTAAGGAGTGAGTACAGCAAGTGCGCATGTAGGTAAGGCTGTGGAAGGACGAGGCTGGAACACTGAAGGGGATTTAAAAGGGATAGACTTTGGGAAATGCAAGTAAGAGTGAGATTTAATGTTAAAATGAAGCTTTCCATGTGTTCATGCAGGCCCAGTCACATTGTGACTGGAGCTGAGTTTGCATTTTTCCAAATCATCTGGGTCTAACCAGCTTCTAGGTCTTAAAGACAAACAGGCTGGGATTTCTCTCCTCCCCAAGAGCTTCCCCCAGGCTGTCTTGAGCTCTGTTGGAGAGTTCTATTGGCACATCCCTGGAAGTGAAGTTTAATGGCCTTGTGTTGGTTAAACTAAGTGTGCAGAGTTCCTGATTTTGATACAAATGCTTCACAGTGAGTTGCAACCCCCATGCTGAATGGACGCTGGTTTGTAAAGCTTTACTTAAGTTTCAGGTTTTGAGCAAAACTAGAAAATCTCAAAAGTATTAGGGAAGGATTGCATGTGTCCTTTATGTTAGCATGACTGCTGTCTTCAGTGGAATGTAAGTTTGTAGGGCAATGTTAATTGTCACTTAAAATTCATAGGTGTTAGAGGTGTTAGAATGAATTTGGAAAACCCAAACCCATTATGCTCGAGGGCTTAACTTCATTTTGACATTTGTTTCCACAGGCAGAAAGGTGAACAAGAACGATAAACTTCCTTTCCTGACCTAACATTGAATTAATCAACAAAGTCCATACATGGTTTCCCGAAACATCATTGTGAAACATCTTAGTGTTTATAAAGTTGTCATAGCATTAGATAGCTAATGCTAATGAGTGTATGAAATCTTGCCCTGTGCATGTAGAGTGTATTTAACTTTTTGTATTTCTTCTGCCCATTAATCATATGAAATTGCAGAGCTTCAGACAACAGAGAGGTATCCTCTTCGAGCAGCTGGTTGCTTGATCATCAGCACATCAAGAAAAGAAGAAGAGACAGGACAAGACTAAGATCTCTCTCCGTGGCTCATGTGAGCACATCTGCCCGAACAAGGCCACTTCATAGTTTCCAGAAGAGGAAACTCTACAGAATGCATGGTGCCTGTTACTGGAATCAGCAGGTAGGCCTCTGTCTTCAGGAGACAAAACCGGAGTCCAGCTGCTAGAGTCTGCATGTGTCTTGTCTGGTATGTCAGCAGAATAGTGCATGCTGTGCTGGTTATTTGTTATGTTCAGGGAGCATGTAGTGTATGTGGCGGGAGCACTAGCTGTGTCAGCAGGAGCTCAGAGTTAATGAGTTGAACGTAAAAATTAAAGATCGCTCAGAATCCTGCTTATCAAATCAGTTTGTCATATGGCTGTCTTTAAAGCTTTTGTAGAGTCCAAGAGACAACTCGAGAGCTTCTTTGGGAGGCTTGACTGCTGAGGAAACATGCTACAGTGTAGATCAGCTGCCTGCTTGTTTTCAGAATATTGGTTTTAGCTACAAGAAAGTTTACACAGCTGGTGGCACATTATTTTCTAGGAAATTAAATTGCAGTATCTTAATCTTGTTTCCGTTTTGCTGTTCCTGATTAGTTATATTGCCTTTTTCGTGACACTTTATGAATGCTGTAAAACTCCTAAAGTTTTCTGCATTACAAAGGAATTAATATTTAAAAATGGAGAAAACAACATTGTTGTGCAGGGCAAGGCATACTTGTTCATGTCTGATATTAATAGCATACTGCTGGTAAGAATATATAATGAGTTTAGCTGTGGTGTTTAAAGCAACATTCTAATTTGGGAGCAGAGACAGTATGAACTCAATCTTTAGAGCAGTGTTAATCCCAGGCAGTTTTAATTTCTTGGGTTTGCTTTGCCTTTTAAAAGGATGTTATATTGAGAGAAATCTCCATGTCTCCTCGTCTAACTGTCTAGGATTTACTAAGTGTAAATTAGGGGAGAAATTTCCCCTGCAAGGATGTTCTGTGAGAATGTGCTGATTCAGCATCCTCTGCAAAATTGCAGAAGTGTCCTAGTTTTAGCAAGATATTTTATTGAAAAACTGTCTGCCTTCCTATTAGCTTGACTTCCCAGCTTCCTGGCAGTGGGGCTTAAAGATTTGGCAACCTGCCTGGAGGGTTGATGGTGGGGGATGGGGGTGGAGAGTTAGAGTTTGGGAGCTTTACCTCCTAGGCACTCAGGCTTTCCATCTTCCTTGCATTAACCAAGGAGATAGTTGCTGACTTGGATTTCCTTGTTTCCCATTCAATCCAATCTGTGGCCTGATAAAGAGGTTGGGGTCCTCGTTCCCCAACTGATGCCTCCAACAGCACAAGTGCTTCTTGCTCCTCAGCAAGAGACTCCAGGACTTTCCCTTCTTTCTACTTAAACATGAGTAGTAGTTTCCACTCCAGATGCAACTTCTAAATAACAGGCTCTTCTGGAATCCTGCATCTTGCAGGCTCATGTATCTCGTATTTCTAAGCGCGCTGTCTATGACTTTGTCTTTTGAAAACTGGGCCAGAATTAGTGCAGTTTGGAGAATAACAGTAGAAGCTTGTGAACAGAAACTTCATTTCTGCAGCCCAGCAGCAGGAGTACAAAGCAGAGTTTACGTTTTTATCTTCAGCCAGCCATACAGCTGAGCTGGTATGCATGCTCAGTACTATACCTTGACTTGCAGACTAAAAGGATGAATTTATAGTTTACCTTTGATTGTAGACTGCAGTCAAAAAGTACATTTTTAAGTCACTAGTTAAAACTTCAAATATTTGACCTGGTACAACTGTGTATCTGCTCCATGCTCTTGACATTTCTAGTGCTGGGTTACCATAGGCTAACCGAGCTCCAGTGTCTCTGGAGCTCCAGTACCAAAAGTGCAGAGATGTCCCAAAGAGTGTGGTAAAAACCCCTGTGGAGAATGCTGTTTATGCTTACCACAGCTCTCAGTTCAAACCCCTCTGTTTAGACTCTGCTTTCTAATGTCCTCTCCATGGGGAAGTTAATGGAGAGGCCATGTGGAGGACTGCGTCAGGTACCACAGATAGGTTCTGCTCGAGTTTCTGGAGAAAATAAGGGGTGCTGGTAGCAGTCAAGCTGTCAGCTTCAGACTTCATGCAAGTGCCAAACTCAATTAAGTTTTCAAAATTAAGGTAAAGCAGTGAACAAAGCCTCTTACACAGTGTTGATTAAAAACAGCGTATTGAGGATCCTGCTGGGGAAGTAAGTGATAAAATTGGACTGGACATTTCCAGCACATTCTGACAATCAAACCTAAATGTGTTTCAAGTCTTTGAATTAAGAGTCATCATCAGTGTATCTTTTTATTCAAGAAATCTTATTCTAATAGTCCCTATCACTTTCTTAGTCCTGCACTTGCTACACTTGGTTACCCAGCTGTTGATGAGATGCTTGGCTTGTAATGGAAGAACACTATCAGCCCAGGCTGACTACTAGATTAGACATGTCTAAGGGTAAGGATGCAAAATGGGGAATGGCCTCTGCGCTTGATACCTAGTTTTCTTTGAAAACACATTTATATTCTCAATAGAAATCCAGCAAATTTCCTCTGGCCTTTCATAGAAAAAGGAGTTACTTCTTAGCAGCATGGAAAATAGATTTTTAATGTAATGTTAGTATGCCCTCTCTAGCAAGTCCTTCTCCCTTATTTCTTCAAGTTTTTTGTTATTTATATAGCCCTTGGTATCATGGTCTGCGAGGACCCCCGTTTCTTTAAGGTCACTGGCCTGAGCAAGCTGGAGCTAGGGAAGACCTGCTACAGTCTCCCTGCAGCAGGTAGGGAGTTAACAGAGACCAGCTTGCCAAAGTCTGAGGAGGAGACTAAATCTTCTGAGCATTGCAGCTCCTGTGCCAGCTTCCTCATGGTGCCTGGTTCAGCCAGCCATCAAGTGAGTGCCTGGTGGTGCTGATGGGCGATGCCGCTCTGCAGAGTAATCCGAGCAGATGATGACTAAAAAATTCTGACCAGAGAATCGCAGCAAAATGCAGACTTCCCATGTGTAGGAGATTAAGAAATGCTGGGATAACTTTGAGGAATTTGATTTTTGGGGGGCTGACTGGTTGTACCCTTTGTGCATCGAATGGCATTCAGAGCGTTTTCCTTTACATCTCTTCAGATTTGTTTGGGAAGCTCATCTCCTCCTCCACCCCCAACATCCATGTTAGGAAAAGCAAACTATGAAACTCTGAACTGCTATCCCATCTGTCAGTTCATAAGGTCAGCGGGAAGACAGCCACATTTTTTCTCTTATCTACTGCCATGCCACATACGTTTACAATGCTGTCAAAAGTTTGTTTAGTGACCTGGTGGCCTCCCAGTGCCTGTTGAGAGATGCCCTACATTGTCTTCTGCGTTACTGTATTTTTTTTTTTTTTCTGAAGAGGACTACACCTTCCCCTGCTCTGGTGTTTAAATAATGCTGGCGCAGAGTAGCATCTAAAAGAAAACATAGAGCTCTATGAAACTCAAAGACCTGCCAGATCTACAAGATTGCAGTGGGGATAAATAAAACAGGATGGGAGGGTGTTTGGTTTATCTGTCACCATCCAGTATCCTCAGGAACTTGAAATCTGGGGCCAAATCTGCTTGTCCCCTAATTTAGAATGACGGAGTACCACAGATGATCTATGAGTCATCTTTTGGCAGTGGAATCTATTTTGTATCTTTCTTCTTTCATTATCTAAATGGCTTGGTGGAAGAGCTTAGGCCATGTCTTGATTGTGAGTCAGTGCATAAGCCACTGAGAACAATCCACATGCACAGTAAACCCTGGAATTGCAGTGTGCTTCAGTCTAGAGGATGTGGTTGTAGTGGTGCATTTCTTCAGCACAATTTTTGAATGAATATTAAAACTTGCGTACACAGGATAGCACAAAGGAGTAAACTTGTCTAGTAGGAGCACACATGCTTATCGACAGGGGTTGGAAGTCTGAGTGTGCTTCGTTCAAAATGCTGGATCTGCCGCTCATTCGCGTTGTTACAGCTGGCAAGTCTAACAGCCTCTGGGTTATTGTCTCCTCCTATAAAATGCATGTAATATAGTTTTAATACTAAGAAAGAAGGCCAAGAGTATCAAAACATTAAAACCAAGAAAGTCTTTAAGTAGCAGATCAGTGTCAAGACATGAGTTCCAATTGAATCATTTCCCAGTGATTGGTTGGTTGTTGGATTTATAACTGCTCCTCCAAAAAATCTAATGCCTGGGTGCTTCTGCAAATGCTTTTCCTATAGTGGGGACCTCTGGCTGTTCTTTGCCTAAACTTGAAGGAACTGAATTGTCTGTGAGATATCAAAAAATCTGTTAATTTTGTATAAAAGCAGACAAGTGTTGTTACTAGTCAGAAACTCTCAGAGGGGTCTGCTTAACTGACATGCCCTGATGTTTTCTTTTGTAGCATTTTATCTGTGTGGCTTGCTGCAGGGTTTTTTTAGTAACAAAGTATTTGGTTTGCCAGTACATTTTGTTAGTTTCTTATTTAACACCCTAACTAATGACACTAGTTCCAATTTTTTTTTTTCTTTTTTTAAAGTTATGCTTCGCCATGAGATGTCATTGAAGCTAGGCAGTGTTTTAATCTATTGAACATTTATACAGCAGTGAGGTCTGAGTGCTATCAATTTTGGTCCTATCCCTTTCTTTGCAGGGTTGTAGAGTACACTGGGTTTTATTTAATCTGAAAATTCTCATTGTATTTGTATCTCCACCTGCTGGAGGAAAAGGTGGTTGTATGGACTGAGGCACATAGAGAAAACCAGAATTCAAATTTGCAAAAGTGCCAACACCCTGAAAGCTGGGAATTGAGGTGCAAAAGCTTATATTTTAGATACCAGAAGCAAACAGTTGGTGTAGTGTTGCCAACTCTTGCAGTTGACTATTGCCACATATTTATCTTCAGTCTCAAATGGGAGTTAAGTGAGAGCAGAAGAGTATCTGCTTTTGTTTAGTGGTTTTAGGAGGGGGAAAAAAAAAAAAAAAAAAAAGAAGGGAAAAAAAGTGAGTGCTTCTCCAGAAGGCTCTGAAACAGACAGGAAAAAAGTATTTAAATTCTAGGGTTTGGGTTTCTTACTTTAATCTAGTTCCCATGCCAGTTCTATGGTTTTTGTGTTCTGCTGCATTCCAAGTGTATGCTTAGGGCCAGTGATACTTTTTGTAGATGCCACGTGATAAATACATATGGGTCTTTCACCAAGTCTTGTAAATTTTCAGTTTTTAGGGAAGGGTATATATATACACGTTTATAATTTGGATTATATCCAGCATGCAGAGCCTTTATCTTGCTAAATGTCTGCTGTCTGCAAGTGGTCTGTAGCTAGCAGGAAAGGAGAGTAAGGGATGGGGAGAAAGGGGTGTGTACAAACAAGATGCTCAATCATAATATTGCATTTAGTGTGGAAGTTGTACCCTGTTTTCTGCCAGGTGATATGTTTGTCTGGGGACGAATATTTTAGCACCTGCTTCCTAGAATACAATTCCACTTCCTCTGCCATATTGTCCCGTGTTTTGGTTTATTTGTGTTTAAGGAGATGCAGGTGAATTATTTGTGGCTGTTATCAATTACTGCTTTCTCTACTTCCCTCAGTCTGTAAATTTAGAGAAACAGTGCTGTCTACAGCAGTAACTATCAAGCATATTATTCAGGAGTCAGCTAGAAGTTTTGCCTTTCACACAGTGAGGTACTCATTTCCCCTTAATTGCACTGAAAAGAATCTACAGGTTGCCATCCCCCTCCTTGATATCTCTAGATATTGGCTCCACCACCTGCTTCTGCATAGTTTCCTGGCATTGCTGACTTCTATAAAGCCACAAGTACTGGGAATGTTGTTTCGTTGCCAAGTCTCCTGCAAACTACTTTCAAGAAGAGGATGCATTCTGTTTCAATGAAAATGGTGTAGTACCTCTGTGGATATCTTGGTCTTTTGGTCTGGGGAGGAGAATGCCTTGGTTATGGTTTACCAAGTTTGTAAGTGAAAATAATACTTGATAAAAACACTATTTTAACACTGGAAGTTAAAAAAGGAGGTCTTCTGTTAGTTAAAAAACAGCAAAACCTGAATGGGAAAAAAAGAATATTCCTATGCATTCAGCTATTCTGAATGTGTGATAAGACTGTCTGCTGGGGAGTAAGGAAGGGAGAACACCTTTAGCTTTGTGATACTGTGATAGTGCTGGTGGAACTAAATCCATCCTTTGTGAGGTTTATGGCAAGCCAGTGAGCCCACAAATTCTTTTTTTTCCAGAATGAAAAATCTGAAGAGTGCTTTTCACAGTCCTGCACCTTTAGCTTATTGTAACGTTTCTCTAATATTTTACTGACCACATCTATTCTGAATTTCAACATGGCATTTTTGAAAAGATATCCCTGTGGATTAGCAGGTCTTTCCTTCTTTAGGTTTAACTGATCAAAGATTAAGCACTAACCTTGATTTTTTCAATTCATTTGGTAGTTGAACAAAAGGTCTTTGTTTCAGGATGTTGAGGACAGCATACGCTTCCCACAGAGCAGGTGAAAGTCCATCTCCTGTTGGCTTATAACAGGATTAAAGAAACTAAACTCCATGTATACTTACGAGAGGTGGGTGGTATCCGAGAATGGTAGAAGCCACCACTCCTTTTATGACACTGATCAAAAATCTGAATTTGAGACAAGCTGGATGCTGAGTAAGTTGACATTAGTGTTTTATGAGTCTCAGTTCTGTTCCTGGAAAAACTGACCTCTGCCACAGGATCTGCCACTTTATCCTTATCAGCAGCTTCAGAGGGGCCAGAGGCAGGCGAATTTGTTTACATCCCAGGGCAGCTTGCTTTGCTGTACCTGGCCTGCCTATAGATTGCAGGCAAGTGCATGAGAAAGGTCTGTCCATTTGACATCTATAGAAACTTCAACTGGAAGGGGGAAGTCTGTCATGTAATATATATCATCTGTTATGCACCTTCCCATGTAGGGATGCCTTTGATGCTTTGCCCACCTTCTCCCCTTGCTGCCTGTTGATGAGAGAGAAAGTCTTTGGGACTTTCAGATTAACCTTCACTGTCCATCTCTTGTATGTTTCCTGAAAGCACTCTGCAGTGAAGTCCTGCTTTGGGAACTCCTGCAGTTTAGTTTGTGAAAGAAGACGTTTCATTTAACTGTATGTTCTGCCGGAGGGACAGAGCTCTGCTCAAGGCAGATCATTGTGTGCCAGAGAGGGAGTCCCTGGAGAAGTGGGCCGTCCTTCAAGGCAGATGCTAAAGCAGAGAAGCAAGCGGGTAACATGGTGCTCTGTTGGTTTGAGCTGTACATAGCGCTTCTGGAGGATTAAAAGTTAGCAGTGTGTTTGGTCTTCAAAGAGGAGACATCAGCCACTCACACAGTGGTTCTCTTGGATACCATAATTAATTCTCTGCAGTTTAGTTGTCTACTTATTTGCCGAAGAACAATTTTTAATAGCTCTTCTTTGATATTGCTGAAAATTTTTCTCTGTGTGTGTAGGAAGAATAAATGCTCTTTCCTTGCCTTTTTCAGCTTATAAGAGTAATCAGCAGCAGACATGACAGGTATTCAGCAGAGTGTATTTGAGCTAACTTAATTAACTTACTGGATTCATGCACATTGGTGTAATTGAAGTGTGGCTGTCTGAACTGTTACACTTAGGCATGTTTCCAAAAATGGTAGGAGTTTTAGTGATCAGTAGCTGAAACCATGAAGCGAGCATTCGCTTCAGAATTTTTAACTGAGAGCACCAAACATTTTCTTTTCAGTTATGGCACGCTTCATTGACTGACTGTGTTTGCTGCAGAAGTATGGTTGGGTGGTAGAGTTCAGCCTTCTGACCTTTCTAGAACAGAGGCCTGAGCCGGTTGTGCTTTATCTAATGTATTAATTTATCACAAGGAAGTGCAAGAATTGTTTTGAATATCAAAATAAATTGCTCACTATATTTTCTGTGACCCAGTAAGACAGTACTAAGGGGGGGAAAAAAAAAATCCAAGATTAAAATTCACGATACTCTAGAAAATTATATTCTGCTGGTGATACCATTCCTTATGAAAATTAAAACAAAGCTGCTATTTTAATTGAAGATTTAAAGCTTGCACACTTCTGATTTCCTGTTAAATACAGTGTATTTTCTTTTCCTTAATAGGATCAATTTAATGTAATGTTATTCTTCATATCTACTTAAGCTCAGGAAGCATGATGTTTTGTATTTCAGTAAGGAAGAAAAATGTTCTGGGAGATGTACAAGGTATAGCATAACAGGGGAAACACTGATAAGAGTTTAGTAATCTCTCTTGCTTTCTGAAGGGTCAGCATTGTGGCCAGGCTTGCTCTGGAGGCCTGTCTTTTAAAAGCTGTATGCCTTGGTTTTCATGAAACCACTCGTCATTGCTGTGGCTGCATGGATATATATTGGTGGGGTTGTTTTCAGTTGGGGTTTGGTGGGGATTTTTGTTGTTCTGTTACAAAATCATAATTAACTGCTCTAAAGCCAGTTGGGTTGTAAAATGTGTTCTGTACTGAATTGGAAGGAGGGAGAGTTTAGTCTTCCAGTGAGCAATTCTTCAGTTGTATTTCAATGAGATTGAAGCACTTTCTTTGACTGAGCAGCACGCTTTCATTCCAGAATGAAGGGCTTCAGAAATTCTTTCATCGAAAGTTGATTAAATCGACACTCCTGACAATCATCATGATTTCACTAATTCAGCATTTTCCAGAGGAAAACTACTCCATCAGAAATTTCAGCCAGATCCAGTAGCTAGGAACACAGACATTGTCAGATGTTTTAGCTTTTTTTCTAGTAACTTCACACACATTTAAATAAAATTACTCTTGCCCCTATGTAAGCCCTTATTTTCTTTTGAATTACAAACTGACCTAATGAAAGATTTAATTATTTAGGTGTTGATGCCAGAGCATTCAAGGAAATAAAACTTTATGCCCAAATTTGTGTGTTGTAACTCCCATCGCAGGCAAGATGAGGAAAAGAATTTTGCGTTTACCAACAATGGCAAATGGATGTTAAGACTGTTTCAAAATCGACTGAGACTGTGGAGGTTATTTGAGCATGTATGTATGTTTTTGAGCAGGCTTAGCTTTAAGCTATAGCCTAAATGTATTTGGGACTAAAGTGAATTAAAGCAGGAAAAAGTGAGTCAGGACTAAAGGGCTGGATGTCAGTATGTGTTGGGTTTAGCTATATACTTTCTAGGTAATTTTACTGATTAGTGTTAGGGGATTTCTTTTTAAACAATGAGATTTATCATTTACTACCATGTGGATTTATTGCTGTAAAAAACAAAAAATGCAAGCAGGAGGGGTGCAGTAGCAGCTTAAATAGTGGTGATTCAGGAAACTAGTTCATTTCTAGAAACCAAATATCAAGAGGAAATTCACTTTTGTGCATTTTTGAAAAGCAAGCCCTTATTCCATCGAAGGTAGAGTAACTACCTGCAAGCTCTT
Organism: Podiceps cristatus; assembly: GCA_000699545.1. NCBI lineage: Eukaryota > Metazoa > Chordata > Aves > Podicipediformes > Podicipedidae > Podiceps > Podiceps cristatus. The sequence goes on along the minus strand of JMFS01029559.1, from coordinate 12,883 downwards.
TAACCTTTAGTTTAATGGTCCCTGTGATGGGAAACATTAAATTTTCCTTAGCATTTATCCCTCTAGTGTTTCCAAACACAGGTCCCAGTTCTGCCAACACTTCATGGATGTTTAAAGTTTAACAGATGAAGAGTCCCATATGTCTGTCACGGGAAAATAACAGAACATTGATTTGAAGGAGTCCTGGGCTAGAAAACAATTCTTTTCAAATTAAGTTGAAATTACTTCTGCATACACCTGTGTATGGATATTAAGGTGGATTTAGGACCATTAATGTTTTCCGGTGGAAAAAAATGTGAAATACCACCACAGGGTCTCCTGTGCTCCAGCATCATGACGTGCTTACTTGATTTTAATAGTTCCTGCAATACAATACCAGCGTAGGGAATTGTTGATTGAGAAGGGAAGGGATGGAAAGAGGAACTTTTTAATGGGATATTTTCTGAGTTAGTGTGGGTTGTGAATACTGATTTCACCTGACAGAAGCACTGATTTCAGTAAATGGAGGGGGATTTTATGTGGTGGATATAATCACTGCATCACTAACAGATGACTGGCACTTCTACAATATAGCCTGGCATATTTCAGGCAGGAGAAAGCAGCTAAAGAGATTTCTTGGATTTGGAAAGCAGAAGTACTGAAAATACAAGTAATGTTCATTTCATCGTCTTGCCTCTGATGCAACTGCTAGATGTTTTCCTTTCATTCCATAAAAAGTTGAAAGAAAATCAAGATGATCACTGTTGTATTAATTCTTAGTTGTATTAGTTTCTACATTTAAGTCCCTTTCCAGGAGATGATGACAAATGTGGCGGTTTGCTCGGTGTTAGTCTGAGACCCTCCAAGTACCCCAGTGCTCCCCTTTCCTCCCTTCCTCTTCATAGGATTCTGCATACGATACTTGGCAAAGTATCAAAAACTGATGGAAGCCCTTAAAAATGTCAGTACCTTGGGGTTACTACTGCTAGTATCCAGTAAGGATGAAAGTGACATAAGCAGCACTATGTCCCTGCTGTGTTTTTGTAGCTTATTCTGAAGCAGAGTCTACTGTTGACTGCTGCCATGTGGTATCATATTCAGTTATTTTCTTCTGTTTTTCAGAGTTCAGTATATTGCCTCTGATGCTTCTTCCTGCCTATTTTCACCCCGCCTTTTGCCTTAGTGTCCTGCTACCTCACTCCTACCAGTTCTGTGCAATCCATCATTTTACATTCCGTAATTTAACAAGCCTGGCAAATAAGTAGCTAAATTAATCTGTCTTCACAGCTCTTCTCATTCTAGTAATTCTTCATACTACCTATTAATCAATCCTCGGTGCATCCCCCTCTGTATTTATTGCTGTGTATCTTCTTTTGTTTGTGTTACTTACCTGATATTTAAATTTTAACAAGGTAAGTACTTTTCCCTCTTGCTTTGTGTAAGTACATGGTATGCTCAAAGTGTTTAATATTGTGTCTTGCATTAAAATACATGAGCTCAAACTGTCTGGAGATACTAAGAATCTTACTAAGACTAAACGGATAAAAGGAGGAGACCCCTGGTATTTGGTCTGGTGTTAGTTTTGTTTGTGTGTCCATATCATGTGCTGGAATGGAATTTTAAGGGGTGTTTGTTTGTCATAGGATATATCAGAATAATGATTGGGAACAGTTACATTTTCTCTGGAAAGTTTGACAACTGTTTCCTGGCCCTAATTGAAGGGTATTTTTGTATTCTTTGTATTGTGTGCCATAGTCAGTGATAAGTGGAAGTAAGTCATATTTAGACTATCTGAAGTTTGCAGGAATACTTTTTTCTCTCATTAAAGAGTGTCAGGCTTTTGGGTTTGTTTTGTTTTTAAAAATTTTTTTGTGGGGCGTTTTTTGGTTTTGTTTGGGATTTTTTTTTTTTCCCTTCTGGACTAATTTGAAGGAAGTGAGTAACAGAGAGGTTAACCTTTGTTTCTGTGTATCCTTGCAGACTTCTCCATCTAGAGATGCCTCCTTTCCATACAAAGCTCAGTTACCATGTATGGTGCCAGCCTCCACTTTCAGCAGTAGTGAGTACAGTGCAGAATCTAAAATAATACATTATGTGAAAGAGCTGGACTCTTCCTTCCATCCAGTCTTATCATTCCCTTCAGGTAAGTAACTCAAATGCAGTGCCTCTAGCAGGGGGTGGTTGTGGTTGTTAGAGATGTAGAGTTTATAGACTAACTTTTATTTTGAGTGATTTTTGGAACTCGGTTCTTTTACAGAAAACCTCACACTGGCAAAATATATGAGTTTAGACTAAATTAAAATCTTAACTTCATCCTGACATTTGAAAAATAAACCTTCTAGATTTCCCTTTCCAGTAACGTGATTACAACCAAGAAAAACTGGTCAGGGGAACATTTTTGGATAAGGTGTTTTTTGCGTGTTTCATGGTGTGTCTAATTGAGTCAGCATTAGTCCTTTAGATGGTGCTTTTGCCAGCACACTACCATACCTTGGTAGCATTGTTTTCATGAGCAACTTTCAGTTCAGGCCCTTTGGACTAGGCTCAAAAAGCTTTATTTAGTTTTTCTAATTGCTTTTGTGATAGTCAGCCTTTTTGGTGATCCTTGAAGTTCATGGTTTCTGTCATCTGATTCTTTAATCTTTTTGATCAATAATGCAGATGTTGTTTTTTCTGACTCTTATTAGCCCTGAAACTAGTGCAGGTGCAACCTGGCCCCACCCAGTGGTTCAAAATAGCATATTAAGTGCTGTTACCAGCAGAGGGGATTCATACAATTGGATATTTTTTTTTTTTAGGAAAAACTCTGATTTCCAGGTAGTTGCTGACTAGTACAGGAATGCTGCTGTTCTTGGGGGGCTGCTTTGCCACAAAATGATCCTGAACATGAGGCTGGGACTTCCATGGAACTGCTCAAGTCTTTAATCAAACTGTCTTCCCAGAAGGACAGGGTATACGCTCCATGCTGGTATTAGGAAGTCAGGGGTTACAGTAAGTCTTGGATTTGGAGAACTGATCATTGGCCAATGGAGAAGACTCAAGTGTGGATGTGAAATCCTGAGAACTCTTGCACGTTTACGAGGTTTTACAACCCATGTATGGGTTAAAGAGGTTATTTTGAGGCGCAGAAAGGGGGAAGAAAACACTCACTCCAGGAGTGCAACAGCAGACATCCCAGTCAGCAGGACTCTCTTGTGGAGAGGAGAGAAAACCACTTAAATCTTTCTTCTTTACACACGCTCTCCATCACTTACCCTGTGACTCTCACAGCCCAGCTGGACGGGAGCCAGGGGGGTTAGACAGTAGTTCCCAGATCCCCGCAGAGAGCTGTCCCTGCACACCTCCTGGGTGGCTGCCAGCTCGCCTCACTAGTCTTATTGTTTCCTTCCTTCTGCTTCTATGCAAGGTTCACGGTACCACAGCGCATATGTTACGGGGTGGGCTTTTTAAGCATTTCTTTAGAAGTCTGTTCAAAGATAGTCATTTAAGGCCATGCGCCTTGCATTTATTCCTACCTTACTTTTAAAAGAATCTAGGACGTTTAACAAGAATATTGAAATACTCTTTCCTTGAAAAAAAAAAAAAGACTAATCATCATGAAAAGAAAAAAAATGAAAGGCTCTGGATTGCATCATGGCTGATGTTGGTCACTTTGCCACGATGGAGGAAGTAAAATATTATTTTAGCTTCATTCTGATACCAAGAACATCTTTCTTTTGAGGAACATTTATTCTCTTTTCAAGGAGCCTTAGCCTTGCTAATAATAGTTGAGACAGGAAAAGTGCTAGGCCTACTAATCTCCTGCTCAGATGCAGTCCTAGCTTTTGAGGGGGGCTAGATTTGTGCTCTAGTCTGGGCTTTGTGTAATTTGCTATCTCTGTCTCCTCATGAAGGCCACTAGACTATTTGTAATTTTATTTCATATGAAAGAATTACCATGAATAAATTCATGCTAGAAATTTTCCAACTTGGTCAGGTAGCCTGAATCATTTTCATATTTTCTTTACCACTTCCTTAGTTAACCCTTTCCGGGGGGTAACTTCTCTGAAAATACTACTAGTAGTAAAATCTTTTACCACTTTCTTCTGAATAAAAAAGTTTTTCAGCAGTGTAGAAGAAAAGGTTTTTGATTTAATTTCCTCTGTTTTTAAAAAAACATATTACTGGTATTTGTTCCATTTTGAAACTCCAGGAGTTTGATTTCTCAGGGTGTGAGGAGAAACTAAAATTCAAGATTCAGATCTTCTTCTCTCTTGTACCTATTTTTTACTTTCAAAGGAGAATCATCATTTGCAAGCAACGTAGTAATATAGTGCAGTGGGACTGGCTCACTAGTGTACAGGCTTCTGGAAGTATAATTGTCTTTACGGTTCTAAGTCGTGCCTTCAGAGTCTCCATATTACCAAGGGTATTGACCAAAAGTATGTCGGTGGTTGCAGCGCCCCTTGCCCATAAAAGCATCTCTTTAAACTTGCATCTTGATAACTGGAAAATTGTAGTTTGCATCTAAAAGTTTGGATTTCTGGTATTTCCACACCTAGCCTGCAGATAAACTGGAACAAACGCTCCTGCCCTTTTAATTAAGGTACAGGAGAACATAATAAAAAATCCCTGAGACATCCAGGTGATTCCCCAGGAAAAAAAAAAAAAAAATGTTTTGTGTATTTCTGTACTTAAATGTGACTAATGAACTTTTCAGACCTACTTTATGTTTTACTCAGCAGTCAAATAGGAAACACAGCAAAAACCTTGGGGGGAAACAACCTTTACAGGTCACCTTCAGTCTTGTGACAAAATATCTAGTTAGATCTGTATCAAATTGAAATAAATTATTCATTTTAGTTAGCAAAGTATGTTGAAAGTTTCTGTCCAGGCAAGTCCTGAAGGCACATGAGGCTAAGGTTGTATGTAAATATAAATAGTTTCATGCCCACCCTTTGGCCTTGCCCTCAGATCTCTTCTCATTCTGAACATAATAGTCGACAGGCCTGCTTCTTATATTGACATAGTTCTTTCTACTTAATTTCTCTTCTTTCTTGTAATGTTGTTTCCGGAAAGGCTTTTCAGAGACCTATTCTTCTTAAGCCTTCCTGCCTTACAGCAGTGGGTAAATTCCTTACTGCTTGAGATGTTTTGCAGACTAATTCTTGGTTAGAACTCCCTGAGGAAATGAATTACATTGCCTTGCTGTAGCCTTTGTCATAGAGAGAAAGAAGGAATGTACCTTGAAATTACCTCTAGGGTCCCAGCAGCAACAGCTTCCAAAAGCATTAATTACCTGTACCCAAAAGGCTGAACTGAAGGCTTTTCAGATTACAGGAAAAGCGCACTGTGTGCTCTCCACCCTGCAGGGTTTTGTGCAGGAGTTAGTCAAGAGGGGAAGACCCCAGTCTTGCTCTCACTTGATACCCTACAGAGCTTGTTTTTGTGAAGAATGATTCTGGAGTAATTGCAGGTAGGGACATAGTTTATTCCAGAGTAAGACAACCTTGCTTTTTCTTACTTTGACTCAGAATACCTAAAAAAGTGTGTGTGCGTGCACTGGGATTTGTTCAGGAGCATTTTTTAGGTTTGAGTCCTGCCTTGATCTGAGTTGTCTTGTCAGCCCTTAGAAGCTCTTAGCGCTGGGGAGCTTGGAACCACTTACACATATTGCCTTGGTCAGCACGTATGGCGGTGTAGCTTCACAGCTGAAGAAGGATTTGTTTTTACTATGGCACAGCTCTCACTTTTCCTTAATAGAAAGATAGGTACCTTGAGATCTTCCCTCCAGGCAATTACTGGAGATTACCTGGTATACTACTTAGATAACTGATAGAAAAGACAGGTCATTGCCTATAGAGCAGGATAGCACTCATACAACAACTGTCTTGCACTCGTACAACAACTGTCTTGCTGAGAATTGCCTTGCCTCAAATCTTCTCATTTACTCATGTAAAAATCACTGCTTTGAAATGTCTGGCTAGGCTTTTTTGGGATATTGTCATAGTTTTCCTTTGGCTCTCCCCAGTATCAGGACATGTTTTCCTATATTGTCTTCAGCTTGACCGTGTGAAGACACCACTGGTATATAGACAAGCAATTGGTCCTCGCAGGAGTTACTCAGCATTGCTGTTCTTCATTTGTTGAAGGACTTAAGGCAGCAATATTGCTTATAGATTATATTACATAGTGTTGTGTAATTGATTCCTAGACCTTTAGTGGTGATGCATAATTCATTGGCTCATAGGTTACCATCTTTCTGGTACAGACTCCATTCTCTTTGGATTTGGTTTTTTGTTTTTTGTTGTTTTTGTTGTTTTTTTTTTTTTTAATTAGATATTCCTCTTCACATATACTTTGAAACATTATTAAGGAAGGATGACATCAAAGGAGAACCTGTTGATACCTCATCTTTGGGAGTGGAGTTTAAAGTATCTCCAGACAATGGTATGTAGACTAAAATATTTTAATATTTGCAAGATGGTTTTTCATTCATTTGCCAGTACTTTCTGCCCTGAAGAAGTTCAGTTTATAAATTTACCACAAAGCAGGCAAAGCGGGTTATCAGAGAAGGTAACCGGCTAAGGGTTTAGGTGGAAGAGGAATCTCTTCCCAGACCAGTGTCGGGTTCTCCTTCGTTGCACTGAAATGATCCCATCAGAGCTGTAGAGAGCAGAAATACAAGTGGAGGAAGTTTGGACCATGGGTTCTCTGCAGGCACAGACGCCTGACTGCAGTACTGTTTACTATTTGGATTCCTATCAGAAGTCTGGTTTTCTCCATTATAAAGTTTTATTTAGCAGTTGAGAATGCCTGTAAACGGCACCAATGGAAAATAAGTTTTCAGCTTGATACATGGTTTTTCTGTTGTAGACTATAATCAACATAACATTTCTGTTAAACAATGGAGCAGTGGCTGCTTATCTAATTCCAAACCTCATTCGGTGTCAGGAACATCTGACCAGCTGTCAGAAGGAAGAAAGAAAAGACATCTAAGTGAGACAGCAGTAGGTAAGAGAAGAATGGTATTGTTTAAGATGGCACTATATCTTTAAAAATATGTACTGTATAAATTAGTTTGTTATCACTGGGCTTTGAGAATTAATTTTAAGTTGTCTCCAAAAAGGATACTGTGTGAAACTTTACAGGAGTGAAGAAATGGGCTTACGACACTATGAAAATAATGTGCTATTTTAAAGCATAGTAATCTTTCTTCTTGAGTGTATATTACAAAATGAGATAAGCTTCTGTATTTTATTTTCCAAATACTCTTAAAGGAAACTGCTCAGCAGTCCAGCTGTGTTTTTCTAATAACTGGGTGACATTATTTTTGATACAAAGTTGGTTTTGGTTTTTTGGGGGGGTTTTTGTTTGCTTTTTTTTTGTTTTTTTTTAATAGTAGTCAGTGAAACAGACTGAATTGCAATGTTATCTGTCAAATCATGTGTCCAACCAAACATTTACTATTCCTGGCACATTTGGTCAGCTATGTTTCATTTGTTGTCTACTGTCATTTGTGGTTCTGGTTTCCTTTCAGACTGTTAAGGGGACTTGTGCGTAGCCAGTGCTTATAATTAGTGTTTTCACCCTTGTTATCTTTATATTCTGAGCCATTGATTCTATACTTCAGCACTTGGTAAGTTAATAGAAAATGCCCCGAAAGTTGTCTAGAATAATGTGGTAATTTAGGGACAAAAAAATTCATCGTACCATTGTAAAGATAAATAGTATCTTACCTCTCTAGGCTATTAGAGTGTAAAACCTAACAGATTCTGTTACAGATTCATTTATGTGAACTTTTGGAAAACTTCTGGCAAAATTCCTCACAAGACAGTTGAAGAAAATAAATCACCGAGTAAGGCAACAAACTATATTAGTTTAAATTTTCCCCTAAGAAAGAATTAAAAGATATAAATGATCAGTTAACACTGTGGTGAAATACACTTCTTTTGCATATCCAGGTATAACTGCCAGTGTAATCTTGCAGTAGAGGTGGAGATACAGAAATTTCTGCAGAGATGATTCAACAAAAAATTATTATCTATTTCAAAACAAACCACAACCCAAAACCAAACCAAACCAAATCTCAAACCAAAAAACCCTATTGATTAGAAAGTTACAGGAGAGAGAAAAAGGTGGTTTTGGACAGACTGAAAACTGTCTCTGATTTAGATGAGTTTTTTTTTTTTCCTCTGCATTACTCCCCTTGCGCATAGTCCTCCCCTTTGCTGTGCAGTCTTCTCTTAGGCTCTGTGCCTGTCTCTGCAGGGCCCTGTCCCCTCTTGCCTAACCAGTCACTGGTCCCCAAAAGGTGGATGCTAACAGAGTGTTCATTCCAACCACGTTGTTTCCCTAGGCATACTGTCATGTAGACTGAGTTCAACAATTGGACTTACTTGGGAGAACTAGTATGAAAGAAAACTTGTTGCTATAAACCATTTGAAGTTACAGTTAGTTTTCTGCCAATAGTATTTAGTTCTTTGAGTTAATGGATGAAAAAAAAAGCAATTTTTTATCACAACAATTATCATAGTTTCTCAATGCCAGAAAACTGCTGTGTGGTGTATTCGTGAGTAGCAGCAGCAGTTCTAGCTTATTAGTGCTACGGGTGTAGTACTACATATTTATTCCTAATTTGGGCTCTGTCTAGGAGAAATTATCCATGGGGAAGGTCAGCCTGATGAACAAGGCCAAAAATAAAAGCTCTGTGCCAGGGAGTTGCAGAGCTGCCTGGGAGATGAGAGTTCATGTCCTTGACCCAGCCTGTGCAATACAGTCTTTAGGATCAGTCTTACCTCTTTTTCCATGTTAGAATACACTGATTCTTTTTTGTTAGATGGTATCTGAAATCTGAGTTCTCTTTTCTTACTGGAAATTAAGGTAGAAGGAAAGCAGAACACAGATGGTTAAATTCTGAATCACCCTAAATGCTGAGGCTGAATAGAGAAAACAAGAATTACAATTTGTCTAGAGCAGTGGACCACTGCTAGAAGAAATCACACATGGAGATCTAGAAACTAGTTTTATTTGTTACCTGTGCTGCCAGTTTTGTTTTATCATTTGTCAAGGAAGAAACCATCAGTGAGGACTTAGTGAACCAGTATGTTAGTGTGATGCAGCCCAGGTAGGGAAGCACTGTTAGGGAACACTGAGGGGTGTTCCTCTGATTGCTTCTGAGAAAGGAAGCAGGATTTGCCCACATGAAGCTGGTTCCACAAGAAGAAATTCTTTGTAGCAGGAGAGGGATGAGGTTTGTGGAACAACAATGACAGGATGAGTAACAAGTGTTTATTTAGATGGCTTTTTTTAGTATTCGGTAAATCCTAAGTCGTTAGCTGTGGGCTTCTAGAGATTACTTTACTATTACTGTATGGAAAAATATCTTTAGTCTAATAGACAACAGCCGGTATGCTTCTTGTTTGGTTTTTTTTTTTTTTTGACAGGCGAACGTAACACTAGGTTTGAGACATTCTCCTTTCAACATGCAGAATCAGAATCTCATAGCAGTTTTGCTGCCGTGACCAACGTCAATGCGATGTCTAGGGCCACTCACAGCACTTCATCACAGGTAAACCAAAAATGTATCACTGTCTTAACTAAAATAGCACAGAGACTTGTGCAAATTAATAATCCCCAAACACACGTTTTTTTGTGTGTTAAACTACAGTACAGAGCGTTTTTACAGTGAATTAAGTGGATTACATTAAGTAATTTATTCCAGATTGAGTATGCGGTCTTCCTAAAACAGATACTTTCTTGTAAAAGAACTTTGTATAACATATAACGGGAGTGTAAGTTTAGTTTATTGGCACTGGGCCTTTCATTTTTTTTTCTCCTAAATTTCATTAAATATACTGCAGTTTATGTTCCCATTTTTACACAAGGGTGCTTATGACCCTTTTTTTCTTGGTGCAGCTACGTAAAGTGGCCTCACAATGCAAATATATTCACACAATTTGTTAACTCTCAGCTTCACTATTTAAAACTTTTTGTGTAGAACTACAGGCAAATTCTCTGGTATATAAATTGCTGAGGAGCAGCACAGCTTTGGTTTATTTAGCTCTGGTTCAGTGAAATCCATGCAGAAACACACTTTGTTTTATTGGAATTAATTGAGAATTTCATCATAATATTCAGATTCCAGTCCCACAGCTCTGCCAAGCCGGGCGGTATACTGGTGCTCTGTCAGTTGCCACGTTTCAATCTAGCAATGTCTCCTGGAGAGCTGAGCTTACATCTGCATCCCCCATGCAGTTTTGTCAGTGCACACACCTCTTTTTTTCTCTTGCTTGAGCAGACCATCTTTAAAGAACACTAAATGAGCATTTTAGAATAGACTGTTTCCATTAACGTTCAGCTAAAAGTTGAGATCTTGTAATACGGGATATGCCATGATTTAAAACTAAACTTTCTCCTGTAACCTAGGAACTTCAGTTTTTGACCCATGTAGGTTCCATGCACTAGTGGGCAGAGAATGCCACCAGGAACCCAACTATGATCATGGCAAAGAAATTCAGTTTCTGTATTTTGCACATCTTTCAGAAAGCCTCTTTCCATGTAGGTGGTTGTTCTCTGCTAAGGGTAGCTTTATTCTTTTGGAATTCTTAATTGTATCACACTGAAGAAACACTTGGGTTACAGGTTAGGAGATAGATTATAGAAAGTTGTCTTTATAGACTGAACGTTAAGAAGGCAGCATTAACTTCAAAGATCTCATAAGTATTCAGAATTAACTGTAACGAAAATCAGGGAAGGGAAACTCCCACTGATTTGAATAAGAGTTATGCTAGGAAGAAGTAAATCTCAGAGTTGAGGTAGTTTTAAGATTTGTTGAGATTCTGTTGGCAGGGGAGGGACTCGGAGTCGGAAGTGATTAAGCCACTAGAAAATGTGTTCAAGTTACAGACTTTCTCCTTGTGCAGTTTTAATGTTTCTCAGCTAACGTGTAGTTCCTATGGTTTGAGCTGATGAATCTCTTCTTGTGTTGATTATATTTTACAGCATAACTCAAGGAGGAGGTTGAGAAGCGAGAGCTCCTATGATATAGACAACATTGTTATTCCAATGTCGCTGGTGGCACCATCAAAGTTGGAGAAACTACAGTACAAAGAAATCCTTACCCCAAGGTTTGTCTGTCACCTCCTTAAGTTGCAAAGAAGATACCAAAATGAACATGAGAATGTTAACTAAGTATACTATTAATATGTAGTTAGATAATTTTATATTAAGGTGGTTTTTAATGTATTTTGGGTTTTTTGTTCTGTGCACTTCAAATTGTGTGACTGCAGTGGTGGGAAGACTGGACAGCAAACAGTACCAGGGGAAGTAGTCTGATACGCACAGGGAGGTGGCAGATGCACAGACTGGCTAAAAGTAGAAGTGGGTTTATATCACCTTAACTGTAGTGATATTCATGGCCTTAAATGTGCCACAAGGCTGACATGCTCTGAAGGGTTACTTAGAGGTTGCTGTCTTTTTTTTTTGTGTTAAAAAGAAAATAGTTAACTATTTTCAGTGAATTAAACAGAAATAGTTTTAGCTTGTATTTTTAAAATTTATCCATTCTGATACAGTAGAATAAGCTTAATTTTTTCCATACAGTGTAATCCTATAATCCATGATTCTAGAGACTTTTTTTTAAAAAAGAACATCTTTAGATTGGTAAAACAGGGTATTTGATCTCCTGTGTGAGATTCAGTGGCTGACTAGCAAATTGCCTGAAATGGCTAAATGCAATTGTTTCATATTTTAAATCTCTAATTTATATTTGCTTTTATATTGTCTTTAAAGCTAAAAATATTATTAAAACTCTACTGGATAGCTTAATGACTGTGTTGGGAAAAGGAAAGCTTTGATATTTGGTTGGGAAAGGAAAATCTAAATTTTGGGCATCTGTTATCAGCACCTTAAATTTGAAATTATTTTATTTCAGTTGTAAGAAATTTTGAAGCACAAGCATTGTTGAAAAAGGAATAACTATCAATATAGTGTAGGAACAGAAGAGTTGTATTTGCTGCTTAAATAATGAAACAGCATTTAGGTAAATTAATTTGACTTTTCTTGTCTCATTTCTAGCTGGAGAATTGTTGAATTTCAGCCTTTAGAAAGAACTCATACAGATGAAAAAGAGGTAGGCTGTATTTTAATTGAACTAGCAGTTTTTAATTAAACTAGATATAATATCTAATTGGGATAATTGGTATATATTTTCCAAAGTCACTGACTTCATGCAAATCCTGGTAAGTTTCAGATTTCAAAAATAAAGTATTAAGTATCAAACTGTGAAAATGTGTCTTATCCCAACCTACTCAACCCTATCATGGATGACAGAAATGTGAGTACCTCCATTAATCATCATTGTTCATTTGGCTCTTCTGTCCCTTGCTGCTGGCGCAGTCAGCACTCCCAAAGGGTCTCTTTGGCCAGGCCAAAGCTCCTGGGCACTCTGATGCTGTTTCCCAGTGCATCAGTTTTCTACCTGTGCTATAATGTCTGTCCTCTCTAATCCTCTTCTTTCATGGGCAATTCCCATGGCCTGTTGCTCTCCTGGAGGTAATTTGGCATTTTGCCTGCAGGCCCAACAGGTTTCCTCAGTTTTCTTCTCAGTGTTCGTTTTCCTGCAACCCTCCTGTTGGGAGCAAACTTTTCTTCTTTCTGCTTTGTCAGGAACAACATAACCTTCAGCATTTCCTGCTTGCCTGTTGAGCTAAGTTTGCACATCATGTGCTACTGTTGCTTCCTCCAGATTCTTCCTTTTTCTTCAAGGGAATTCCTGTGGACTTCGCAGCTGGGAGTCCCTGGCTGCTCGGGCAGTTGCTCTGTATTCCTCCCAGGCTGCCTGTCCTTGCTTTTCCACCCTCTGTAGGCTTCCTTTTTGTCTGAGTTTGCCCTGGAGCTCCTTGTTCATCCCTGCAGGCCTCCT
>KL261965.1:0-10809 GCA_000699545.1 Podiceps cristatus | reverse complement strand
CCCTACTCCAAACAGAGAACAGCGCTGGGATTTCCAACTGGGTGAAATTTAGCTGACCGTGGGCAGTGGCAGGGCTGTCACTGGTTTCTAAGTATCAGTAAAAGAAGCATGTCCGGTTAATTCAATTTTGCAGCCCTTTGAGCGATGCTAGAGGCACTGCAGCTGCTTGCCTCAAGGTACCAGGTTTAAAAAAAACACCATAAAACCTCCTGTACTCCCACCCACAAATATGGATTTGGATCTATTTGCAGATGCCTTATTCTCACTGCTGCATTCATAAACAGTAGGATTATTTTTTAAAGTCACAAGAGCCTATGCTCTGCAAACAGCTAGAGAAAAGTTCTGCTAGAACAACACTGGTAAGGAGATCTGCAAGGAAACTTCCCTATCCAGGGACAAATATTCCTGCGCAAGTGCAGCACTGCATCACTTCAGCATAGGGGAGAGATTTCTGTATGAATACCAAAAACACAGAATACTGGATTTGAAAGGCAAATTGAGATTATAGCAACTCTACTTATTCCTTTACTGATTTTAGAAAATGCTTATGAATTCTTTCTTGCACTTGATCTTTGGAGAATATCACAGTTCGTATAGTGTGTTTGGTCATTTAAAAAGCTGGAATGTTCAACCCAAAAAACAACGTTTAAACAAGTCAACACATTTTTTTCAAATACAGAATAACCACTAAAAAGGGACAAGCACATCCACAGCTATACTTTATGGCCTCCAGATGTGATCTCAGATGTTCTACAAAACAGTGTTCTGATTCTTCATTTTAGAATAGATATGTAACAGTGACTTTAGTTAGTTAGTTAATTAGTTATTGCGACTTTTGCCTTGCATCACAGATGAAGTTGCTGTAAGTTTTAGCAATCAGCTAATGAGCTTTTTCATGTCGGAAAGAAAAAAGGAGGATCAGAAGATGCTCAGCTTCTCTTTCCTCCTCCTACAGAAAGACAGATATTTTAAACTGGCACGGAGGCTTTGAAGAACCCTACACTTACAGAAGATCACGGGCCCTTCCCACCCTTGGGTGAGAAGTCCCCTGACCTGCACTACGTTACAGGGATGATGGCAACAGCACCAGAAATGCTGAAGTTGCTCTGTCTGGATGGTTGGCAACGACCGAAGGAAGCAGGCCACCAGCAGCACCTCCTCCTCTCCCATGGAGCAACAGCAACCAAGACATCCTGGGCAAGCAGAGCTGACCGGTACTGAGTCATTCAGAAACCCTAGGCGGTCACCCTCCATCCCCTCCAGAAGGACAGGTGGCAGAAGAATTTGTTTAAAACACGCTTTTTTACAAATTATAAAATCAAAAGGATTTCACAGGTCAAGCAAAGCAGGAGAAAATAGATTTCAAGATGTTCCTAGCATTTTATACCACAAAGGTAAAGCAAGAGGATGACAGAGTTTAAAAAGAACTGTAACTTTTGTATTAATCAGCAAGACATCATGAGCTGAATAAGACCTGGCAACACTATCAAAAATACCTCATTAAGTTACTGAACAAGTACTTGGCTTTAGGCAAGGCCCTGAGAAAACAGGTCATCTTCTAGCCTTTGCAAGAAAATGTCAAGGGTTGTATCTCCCTCACAGCCAAGACACCGTGCCTCTTCATTATCTTTTCAGCTGACCGCGGAGCTAGGAAAAAGCCTTTTGATCCATCCCTGCTTCTACAAAAGTACAAAGTAACGAACTCCAGCCTCTTGCAGATGTTTGCAAAAGCACTACACTTAAATTGTTCCTCTCGTGATTCTGAGGGTATGCTGAAACTTTAACAATTTCTGGCAACAACTTCCATAAACCACCAGATTATATAATTCTGGAAAAAAATTAACTAACCCTTTAAAAACAAAAAACTAAGGAAGAGAAATCTTGGTATTTCAACTTAAGGTTCCTAACATATTTAATTAGCGCGTCTCAAGACCACCCATACATGATTTTGTGATTTGTTTGAGAACTTACCATCACAGAGAAGGAAATTCTGGCTGGCCTCTTGTACTCAGTTAAAATTAAATACTTTATTTTCATAGAACTTAGTCGAGATCAGTTACCACCACGCATTTAGAGAAACTGTTTAGGTTGATAGAGATAAGGCAAACAGTATTTACCAGTCCTTAAGTGAATTTCCTCAGCCCTCTATAAACTGTTAGGCTTATCTGATCCATTAAGCCAGGACTGGCTGCCGAGGCAGGGAGCACCGCAGCCAACTCGCACGCTGTACATGGTAAGGAACTGGCTCTTCAGCCGTACTACAAACCAGCGTTAGCAAATAACCAAAACAAAGAAAAAAAGAAAAAAAAAAAAAAAAAAGAAAGCCGTCCTAAGCCATCCTACCTAGCAACTGCTCTGCACGCTCAGCAGCCAGAGCGCTGCTGCTTGCACAGGTAGCCATCCGCCCGAGGGCTCACCTTGGCCGTGGCACTACTTGAATTAAAGGCAAAACACAGTCTTCGTACAGCTACAGCAAATACTTTCTTGGACAAGACTGAAGGGAGTGGTCCGTTTCCACTCATGGCCAGTTCAGTATCTGGAGGCTTAGAAATACAGCTCCAATATGAAATTCTGAAAAAATTCTCTATGACTAGGAGTGATTTACACAAATATCCCCTTCAGCTTGCTTTCAGCCAATTGCGAGTTTAGATGGAAATTTAGTTTGTATATAAAAATAACCATAATTTAAAAGCAATGGATATATAGGGAATCCTATCCTAGCGCTACATAACCTGCCTTTTTCACTTTTATATACAAATGTCTCCAGACAGATAATACTCCCGACAGCTCACCTGAGCTAGAACACTGTTATAAGAATATAGTATGTTCCTCTTTTGTAATGACCAAAATGAAAGCAGTCTCCCACATATTTGATCTGTCTTTCCATATGTCCTAGAATTAGGTATTTTTCCAAAAGTCTTCTAGCACCAGATCTCAGTGAATGCCTACCTGTTACACTTTTTTCAATTTTCTTTTGGGTCATGTCACAAATCAACACAGTTCAGTTACAAAGGGAAAAAAAAAAGGTGGGGGGAGGGGTAAAGTGTAAAAGAGATACGTGACAAAAGTGGAAAGGAAGATAAAATGGGACAAGTTTTTTTCCCAGGACACCACCACCCTCCCTGCAAGGCAGCATCTCTAACCCTGAGCTGTTCGGCAAACAGACGCGACAGATCTCCATGGTCCTTCTTTTCATTAAATGCACAAGTCACAAGCCATTATGAACAGCAATGTCCACTTTTCTTTGAATCGCAAAAATGCTTTTTTAATTGTTGTCACTCGCTCAAGGCAAAAACATCAAAAATTCTTAGTTGTCCTCCCTAATGCTGTAAATTTATTATGCTTTCAATGTGTAACAACGTCGTCTCCCTCTGAGAAGCTGAGAGCAATATATTCTCTATACACAGCTCTTCTATGAATTTCACATAGATTTTCTTGGGGGAGAAAACACACCACAGGAGATTCAGATTTTATAGAATAATCGCTTTCCCTTAGGATAGTATGTATTAGAGAAAATAAGACCTTTTCTTTCTAAAATTTTAAGAGGTTTTTCAGAGGGCATTTGTCTTAATTAGCCATTGCTGTATAAAAACAAATTACTGCAAACTATACTGGGATCCAACCAGTTTTCAAGGGTGGTGATAATCTGTATTTGGCTGAGTGCCCAAGAACATCCTCAAGGTCTGAGGATATACCAAAGCAATGCACACACTGTTTTAAGATACAAAAAAAAGCACCTTTGGAAAGTTAAGCGACTGTACACCTGAGTCATCCAAGTGAGACATTCTGGCTTTTCATATTTACTTTGCAGTGCCAGAGACACTCTGGATTTTGATGAAGTTAGATCAGAGAGCAGAATCAAAAATAAAAGGTGCTGTGAAAGCAACAGACTCTTAATATACACATTTAAATACGTAAACCTTTAAATATTGTGCTGCAAGCAGCTCAGCTACTTTCCATCCACAATGATTCAAGTGAAGTTATTAGAAGGTAGCAAATATTCCAGTTAAAAAATGAGAAGGAAAGGAGAAGCTGCGACCTCTCTGGAGAAGACAGAAAAGACGTGCTACTGAAAACACAAGGACAACTGACTGTATTTAAAGATTAATCCCTGCTTTTGTTCTGGAATCCCAGTTGCGGAGAGAAGGGTCGTGTCCCTGGGGCAGGGAACATATACATGCTCTAACATCAGCAAAAGGCAAAGCAGCACAAGGAGAACACAGCTGCGTACGCCACACCAAATGCTTTCATCAGGCAGGTTGTACCAGGTGACACTATTTCAAGAGCAGTATTGATATAACAGATTGGGGCATCGGATTCCAAACCAGGAGACTAAAATGTCGTTCCTGACTCTGCTGCTGGCTTCCTGCAAGACCACGGGAAAGTCACTGAGCAGCTGTGGACTCAGAGAGGCAAGTTAAGTCCTTCTGTGTCTCAAAGAATGCAAAAATCCATAGCTTGCATGTTAACAAGAGTACCAGCACAGCGAAATATCATTTTTATTGTCATTTACTTCAGTGTGCAATGTCATGCAACAAACTCCAGTAACTCACAGCGTGTTTTCAGAGAGAAAAGTTGCCGTGGATCTCAGCACGTGCTAACTCCCACCAGGGCCACCTGATCCGTTTCTCCTTTTGGTAGCACACACTGAGAACAGGAGGATGCTAACACACAGCAGTAACTGGGCTGGGGGTCAGTAACATTCCCCCTTCTTGGCCTGGGCTCAAGTGAAAACCATCAGGAAAGAAAATAAGTTGGTAAAGAACAAAATTCTGTATCGCCCCTGCTTTCCACTCTTCCCCCTTTCTGCAGATTATCCCTCCCTGCAGCACTCTTGTTAATGCCATGATGTCCCCCCAACACACAATAAAAACCCTCCAACACCTGAAAACCTAAATAATAGTCCACAGACAGATAAGAAAGATGTTCATAACCATCATTTAAATTTATAATATAGGGTTTTTCTAAACACAAGTCAAAATAAGCAAAGGCTATGCAGGCAAGGTGAACCTTAAGTTACACATTCCATTAGTTAATAACCATTAACTACATGGAGATCAAACAAATGAGAGTCCAATAATGCAATGATCGGCATGAAGTTACAGCCAAGACAAGTTTGTAACACCTGGGTGGATTTTTGGGGTGTTTTTTTTGGTTTTGTATTTAGGTGTAAGGCTTTAAAAAACCCCAAACAATTTCTGGTAGATTTATTATAAGAAAAATAAAAGTCCATATTGGCTTACATCCTGCACAAGAGGAAATGAGAAGTAATTAATGAAAAATCTTCCTGGCTCTTTTACAGGGCATAGGAGTAGGGAGAGGAAAAAAAAAAAAAAAAAACCACAAAAAAAAACCACAAAAAGCAAGCAAAAGGAATACAACTGACCTCACTGCGCTTTCCTCCTGGGAGGACTAGTGGGCTTGCTTCCACTATTCTTTAAGAAAACCTTGAGGTAGTAGTTTATGTACATCACCATACAAGAGATGACCTTGGGAGGAGGGGACTGTACTCCTAAAAAAAAAAAAAAGCCTGCAAAACGGAAAATTCTCAGAGGTAAAAAAAAAAAAAACAACCTGCTACAGTCTGTTAGAGAAGACAGCCTGCAGAGCCCAGCAGCGCGGGCCAGGTGAGCCAGCCGGGCACGAGCAGAGAAGCCCTCGGCTCTGAAGGAAGACAAAAGCTACATGGCCACTATGCAGGCATGATTTGTTTCTATCAACAATTGTCTGCACTTCTTGTTCTTACATTGTCCTTCTTGCCGGAGAATCTGAACCGAATTAAACAACAACAGGCACCTGCAATGAGGTCTGAACTCTTTGCCTTTCCACAGAGAGAGGAGCAAGCAAAAAGAGAGCTTCAGGAGGAGTTACACCAACCCACCCAGATTTTAAACAGACAACAGGTGCATGAGAAAAGGAAAGGTCAAAGATATACACATCTTACACAGGTGCACGAAGCATAACATTTTCAACTATTCTTCATCCTAGTGGAAAAAAGAGAGACTTTAATCCGCAATTTCAGCCTAGTAATAAAGCAAAATCCATATCCTCTTGCTGTGGGTATTTCCCTCGTGCCAAAGAAGCAAAACCACTTATAAAAGCCTCATTTTGGAATTCTAGGCTCCAGCATAAGAGAGTCTATGAGATCCCCAGCAAGGATCAATCCAAGAGGGAAGTTTCTTTGCCTGTCACTGGGTATTTGCCTCCTCCTGGGCAGACAACAGACGCCTGACAATCCAGTTACAGGAGAACGTCGTCTATTAGTGCCACCAAATCCTCTCCAGTTTCACATCCTGGACTCAGTGCAAGATATACCCAGTTTAAAATACGAGATTCGATTAAAGGAGTTTGTAGGTAGGGTTTAGCAGTTTTTCTGTGAATTCTGCTCATCAGACAGGAAACATTATTGCAGCTGTAATAGTTTTGGGCTACCTTATTATTTCCTGCTGGACTGACTATTGGGTTCTGAAACAAGAAGTAGAAGTTGCTTCTACAAAGCACTGGCTTTTTCAGCCAAGGATGGTGCCAACTGTTCACAGCTCTTGCACACAATAAAACAGAAACGTATTGGACTACCAAGTCTTGCACTGAAACTCCTCCGCGTCTCATACCTACTGGAAGTAACCCAGGCGAGTGGTTATCTGTAGGTTGGTCCCAGCCATTTGAGGTGGCCTTCCAAACACAGAGGCCTTTCCAGCAAACCCCTTCCAGGATTTAATTCCCCAGTTGCTTAATTCCATTCGCTGGATCCATGGCAAGTTTTGAGTGCCTTGACAGACAACCCCTGATACAGAATTTAACAACTTCAGGCCCGTGAAAAGTTTCAGCTTTGCACAATTGCTCCTTCCTCCTGCTTCTTTCACTAGGATGCTTTGTAAGTATTTATATGGCAAACCTCAGATGGGTAAGTAGTATTTTATTCATTTTTGCCAAACACCTTAAGTTAAAAACCAAAAACCAAGAATAGGAGACAAACCAGGATGTAAAGTTTAAAGGGAAAAATACATAAGGCAGCTACAGTGTGTGTGTGTGTATAAGTTTTACAGTCATCGCAGTATTGTAAATATTTCAAATACCCTGATTACAGAAGTTGACAACATGTTTTCCAGTCATCACAATTTTCCTGGTATAGAAGAAGGGTATAACATTAGATGGGCCATATTAACACAGGTTTTATAGCAGTTAGGTCACCAAAACAAGAAAACTTTTTCTTCTATTTCATGAAGAGTTCAAATTTGCATATAAAGAAAAAAAAAGTCATGTACAGATGCATACTTTTTTCTAAAGTATTCGCTTTTTTTTTTTTTTTTCAGGTTGTGGGGTTGTTTTGTTGTTGGTTTTGCTCTTTAAGAATCAAAAGGCATTCATCTGGGCTAATTCGGAGAACAAATTTATTCATTTTCAGGAAGATCTAGCAACCTGGGACCCAAGACTTCTCTGAGGTGAAAAAAGGCAAAACATTTTCTAAAGCATCAAAATCTAGCCAGTACATAGCACAAAACACCGCTGGCTCTGCAAGACCTACCTGGCCATGCAACTACCCACAGTTATTTTTCCATCTAAAAGGGAAGTTAAAGGCTTAAAAGGGAATGGTGGGGTTTCAAGTCGAAAGCTTTTAACACTCACCTTTTCCTTGTACCCTGGTTCTGGTTTGAACACCATCTCCTCTGCTGCAACGCCGGGGAACCAGAAATGGGATTTCTATCAGAGACAAACTAGTAGCACCCACAGTACGTACCCTTCAACAGCAATCATACTAACTTTTTCTATTCCCAGTTCTGAAGTAAAGGTTGGAAGCACCTGTTGGTATCAGTCAGAGGTTTGCAGGGTATTACAGTCCTGTCACGTACAAACATGGCACCTGTACGGACCTGTTTTCTTCCGGTGGTTTCTTTCTAGAGAAACCAGCCCCTCGACAGAGGCTTCTACACTGCAGCAGATACGCCAATGTGCATAAATAACTAACTATACTCTTTGGTCCATTTGTCATACTCAGCACCCCTTGCCAGTGCAGGTTAATAACAAATGAGAAGATTTCTCCTTTGAATTACTTAACTGTAAAGTTTAGGCTAAATAGCACATTTCCCAAGTAGAGTGTTCTAGGGCAAGACGCTACAAAAGTCGCTTTCTTCTTTTTTAACTGGAAAAGGCAAAAGCAGGGTCTCCTAGGTTTGTAGAAAATATTTACATTATTATTAGTATGGCAGCAAAACAGGCAGAAGGCATAAGGATAATCTTCCTACAGATGCTGATGAAGAAAAGGCAATTTAAACTCCACTTTTGTTTTTCCTGAGCTCTAAGCAGCGTGCTGTCTGACGGCTGTTGTGTACTGCACCAGTAATAAATTCAGGCTGTTACTTGCTCAGCCTGCTACAGCACAGAAAGTGTCCGAGCTAGCCCAGCCTGCTCCTCCTGAGGTCCCTACGACACTAAAACTTTCAGAAGATTCATCTTACTTCAGATAAATCTGGCAAAGCTTGGCAGGCGTTCATCAACAAATACAATTTTGCATGTCCAGAAGGGGCGCGGGGAACACAGAATCGGAAAAAAAAAAAAACAACACACAAACAAAAACCCAAACCCCTGAAAAGCATTGCTTTCAACAAGGACTCCAGTAACGAAATGATTGCCTTGTATTATTCCCGCGTTTATAGGCTGTTTATAAATGCTCTGTTATGTTTTTTAAGAAAGGTAGCTTTTCTAAAAGACTGATGCTTGGGAGGGAAGGGGAACACCTTGAGAAGAATGGTTTTCACCAAAATAATCCATGGTACTGGATTAACATAAACCCAGGCCAAGGTAATTCACTCTGTAGTTAAAATACAGTTGGAAAAAGGATTTTGTGGCATTCTCTGGCTAGACAGGCCATCTGAGCTCACCGACTCTTCAAGTTCACTCAGCTGCTCTGCACATTAGAAAAAGTATTATTACTGCCACCACTTATCTTTGAACAAAGATAAAACCTGCATTTTTGAAGTCAAAAGCGTTTCTTCTAAACCTTTAGGGAAGCAGTTAAAATTCTGGCCCTGCATCAAGGCACGGGAAGAATCCACTGCCCTCACACAGCCCTTTATTTTCTGGGAATCATGACAGAAACAGAGGTTAGTTTTGCTGGTTTTGTTATAATAAGACTTCGGGAAAAAATTTCAGAAGCCTTACGAAACCACGGTAATTTGTTAATATTTGCTGATAAAATTATTTATTAGAAGCAGCTTGCATCATAGGTTCAGATAAAACACGGCACAAACTGAAGCCAGCATCAGGATACAGTAGATTCTCAACGACAAATCCCAGCATCAGATATCTTCCCACATAAAGGCTTATGTTAACAGCTGTATGATAACTTTGTCAACCAAGAAGTGTTTCGTAATATTAATCCATTGAAACAGTTTCCTCTGGTGACTTTTTCGTGACTATGACAGGTGCCCACTGCCCTAAAACACCTTCTCTTTGCACAGCCTGTGCCTAAACAGGAGATGATGGCGTAACCATCAGAGCCAGGTAAGAAGAAATGCCCCGCAGCACAGCTAGAGCAGATATTCCTGGAATATACATTCATGCTTCAGGTAGGTGAATATATGCTATTAAGAGCACCCGCAGGTTGCTGGGCCTTCTCATTTGCTCTTCATTTCCGTCTATTCAAAGCACCTCCTCAGTTCCTTTGGTGCGTGTAGTTGCCAGGATCATCCTTCCAGGTCATGGTACCTAGGTGCAACCTGTCTTTTTCTTTCCTCTTTTAAAAGGATCTTTAAGGCAACTCTTCAACACCCCAACTGTCTTTTTGCAACCAGAAGTTCTCTAGAACAAGGGATCTTTTGACACTCATTTTTCTAATTCCAAATAATTAGGCCAAAGACTTACTAGCTGCACTAGTGAGTCCTTTTCCCAGTTGCTGTTCAGTATGTTGCAAAGACAGTAAATGCATTTAAACTTCTTCCATAGGGATGAGTGTTGCCCCAGGTTTTCATTATATAGTATGATCTATATGAACAGCGAAGAAATTCACACTTCAAATTACAGTATCTGTCTACCATTTTCCTCAAATGTATTTAGTTAACTGAGCAGCCCTGGAAGCTGCATTTTCACTACAAAACCAATTATCTCTGTTACCCAGATTAATTATCCATGAAGGTGATCCCACCCTGAGAAGTTGCTCAAAACTTGCAGAGTGGTAGCTCCACTAACTTTTCTGAAGCAGTCGGCATACTTTTGTCACACTTAAACTCTTCCAAAGCTTATTTTCATCCCCCGTCACTCACATCACGAGATTCCCTTATCACAGGTTTGAGTTTCCTTTTACAGATGCAATATCCATGTGTTTCCTAGCCAGCATCTTTAGAGGGAAATAAAAAAGCAGAGGAAAGCAGCACAGAAAACAATATGCCAGAGAGTATTAGAGCTGAAAAACAAAGCCATTTATCACTGCACAAATTTTAAAGCTTTTTAACTGATTGACTGCCATCACCCTCAGTGTTAATCATCATGCCACTATGAAAAAAATCAGATGAACTAAAGACTAGTAAAAGATAACCACTTCCTTCTAGTAATTAGAAAATGGACCTTTCTGATGGTCATATCAGAAGCATTAGTAATAACTACGAAAGATTCATATGAAAGCTTTTTTCTACTTTTCTCAGCTTTGCACAAAGCAAAGCCCAGTAGGCATACTGTCTGTCCCCGTTTTCAAGGTACACCAAACTCCAGAGCTATACATGCTCAGGAGATTCTGAAAGCCATCAAGAGAGATCTGTGCAAATATTCTGCCAGCAACACTACCAGCTACAGATGGATACGTCAATTAAAAAAAAA
>KL261964.1:66151-103547 GCA_000699545.1 Podiceps cristatus | reverse complement strand
GGGGGGGGGAGGCGCGGGACGGGACGGTGAGCAAATGGCTGTGTGGTGTTAAACTGTGACACTTACTCTTGGGATTTGTGTGGTTTTTTAATCCCTATTGTATATTGTACCTCAGCCTACTAGACTGTTTCTTAAGATCAAACAGGTATGAAATGGAGTAAACACATAAATACTGATAGTCCTAACTAAAGAAAGCTGTCAACTGAGAGACTTATAGCCCCTTATCTAAAAATCTACCAGATTATAAATCCAATGACCATTAACAATAAAACCATTATATTACAAAATTATAGAACTATATAATGCAGAGACAATATATTGCAATATAATTTGTTATGCACACTTGTGTATAGTGGGTAAGGTAGAAACATTTAACTTAGCTCTAATATCCATATGTGCATACTCAGCTCAAAAATATTTCCTTAAAAGAGCTTATAAAGTAGAACAGGTTTGCTGACAGGTGAGCTTGTATAGAAAATTCTGAAATCCAAGTATCTATCATGTTGAAAAAGATCTCATTTCATTATATCCTCCTCCAATTTACATACTTACCTAATTCACCTTTGGACTGAAAGCACACCATTTAACCAAGAGCAGAAAAGCAGGCTTCATTTCACTGTTCTCTCTGAGCACAGACACAATAAGCTACATCTACATCATCATCTAAACATACCTTTACAGAAATATGCAATACTATAATTCCAATGTAGGAAATACAGCACTTATCTTTTTGTTGCTTGGTTTAGCCCCTATACGCTGGCTGAATGTAACACTTTGGGAATGTAATAGGCTTTGGGAAAATAGAGGGGCTAGTCAGCCAGATCTGCCAAAGGAAGGAATTCTGAAGCAGTAGAAATGCGGACTATGCATATTCTTATTGCTTTCTTCTATCTCTAACTTTCACGGTGGGATGACCAACTGTTCATAAATATTTTCTTTTTTCAAAATGCCCTCACAACATGTAAATATAATTTTAGTTGTATAATTTGTCCTTGGTGCTTCAGATGATTCCGCTATACTTCAAGCCTCAACCCTGCTTGTGTCACTCACAAACCTCCACCAGGGGATTGCAGTACTTACACAGAATCACAGAATCCTTCAGGTTGGAACAGACCGTTAAGGTCATCAAGTCCAACCATTAACCTAGCACTGCCAAGTCCACCACTAAACCATGTCCCTAAGCACCACGTCTACATGCCTTTCAAATACCTCCAGGTATGGTGACTTCCCTGGGCAACCTGTTCCAATTCTTGATAGCCCCTTCCATGAAGAAATTTTTCCTGATTTCCTCACCCAAACCTCCCCTAGCACAACTTGAGGCCATTTCCTCTTGTACTGTCACTTGTTCCTTGGCAGAAGAGACTGACACCCACCTCGCTACAACCTCTTTTCAGGTAGTTGTAGAGAGCGATAAGGTCTCCCCTCAGCCTCCTTTTCTCCAGGCTAAACAACCCCAGTTCCCTCCACTGCTCCTCATAAGTCTTGTTCTCTAGACCCCTCACCAGCTTCGTTGCCCTTCTGTGGACACACTCCAGCATCTCAATGTCTTTCCTATACTGTGGTGCCCAAAACTGAACACTACTTAAGGTGCAGCCTCACCAGGGCCAAGTACAAGGGGACAATCACTTCCTTACTCCTGCAGGCCACATTATTTCTGATACAAGCCAGGATGTCGTTGGCCTTCTTGGCCACCTGGGCACACTGCTGGCTCATGTTCAGCCAGCTGTCGACCAACACCCCCAGGTCCTTTTCCACCAGGCAGCTTCCCAGCCACTCTTCCCAAGCCTGTAGCGTTGCCTGGTAGTGTTGTGACCCAAGTGCAGGACCCACCACTCAGCCTTGTTGAACCTCATACAGTTGGCCTTGGCTCATTGATCCAGCCTTGGGTACCCCAAGAATAACTGGTCTTACTATTAAAGAATGAGGCAAAGAAGGCATTAAGTACCTCAGCCTTTCCTCATCCTTTGTTACTATGTTGGCATGCCTTTTCTACATGGCATACTGTAGAAAAGCGGAACTCCCTACACTACTACCAAACAGAAGACTCTACCTTACCACCTGAATTATTTTCTAGTACTTCAACTGAAGCAAAGAAGCATAAATAAGGATGGCAAATGAAGCTGAGATAAGCAATGAAGTTTAATTCTCTGACATTATTGGTCTCCAAGGGTGCATTATCACCATTTAAAGTAAGTGTAATTAATTCTAATTCTAATCCTGCTTGTAATTTGCATATCAGGACCAGGCCTAAAATGTCATATATATGTTGGTCACTGTACATCTAGCACTTGTCATATTCATGCACATTATTCTTCTTCTGGAGTATCTGCAGTGTTTGGGATCATTTATGAAAAAAAAAAATTAAACACGTTCCTGATTATTTTTCTGTTCCTTAAACCAGCAAAATCCAAAAAGGTTTCCTGACACTGTTAAAATCGATGGCCACCTCTGAACCTTTCTCAGTACTTATCCAAAGCCTGCTGGTGAGCTTAGGCCCCAGAAATTTACTTCTCTAGTGTAGTTCTGCCATGAAGGAGGGCTGGAGAATGGAGCTCCCAGTCTTCAAGCCCTCTTGAATCCTCACAGTTACTGACCAAAATCACTAGTGAGCAATTTTGCAGGTTGCATAGCGGGTCTGCACAGCCTGTAGTGGCCAAGGGTTGCTGCAGATCAAGGGGTCCATGTAAACTGTCCAGCCAGGACCACAAGCACTTTATGACTCTGCAGGAACTGAAGGTGTGCAAGAACTGTGGCCAAGAGGAGGATGCTTAGAGGTTGGGTGCTCTCACTCCATTTCCATTTACTCCTGATTTTTTTCCAAGTAAAGTCATCAGTTGTTTCTATGATCGTTAGTTTTCCTTTCTGTGGGAAATTTTGGTATTTCTGCTTCTGGTTCCAGAAAGCCCTAACTTTTGACTTTTGGACCAGCTCTATCATCTTCTTGTTTACTAAAGTAGATAAATCATCATCAGAAGAAAAGAAGCCCCATGAAAAAGGGAGAGCACCTTCTGTGCAAAGCACCTTCCTGTATTCCCACATGGGTCTATTTGATGTTCTCAACATCAGAATTTTAATATAGAGGTCAGACTACACCTTCGCAATCTTCTTTACTGCCTTCTAAAGGCTACCTGATTGGTAAAGGCAGCTAAGACCTGAGTAGGTGTTTCTGAGGCAAGGGGGGATTGGGACCTGTTCATTTACCACCCTGCCCGAGTGTGAGGGAAGAGGCAGATTTTGCCCAGGAGACCTGGCACAAGGCAGGCCAGCAGCAGCACCAGCTGCAACTCAGGCGGCCGGCACTCTACCTGCCACCGGCACCTTCATTAACCACAGACCACTCGCGCAGCTCAGCTCTCAGTGGAAGGCAACAACTAGCTCGTCCAGCTGCGCTACCGATTCCCTCCTGGCGGCACCCCTCCTTGAGGCCTCCCACAGCTGCTCACCCCAAGCTGATGCAACCACGCTCACCTTAAGAAAGGGTGTTTTAGGCAGCTATCTAACCTCACAGATGGGGTCACCTCACTATGGAGCACAGAGACATCCAGCTCTGTATACTCCGCTCCCAGTCTCTTTTCTGCAAAAGGTCTTTACGCTGCTGTCCATTGCGCATCCCAGAGGAGATGAGAGAGCTGCCAGCTGGCACTAAGCTGACTTACAGCCAGCGGTGACCATCTGGGGAGATGAGAAGATCCAGGGCTAGCTAGATTTAGTCATAAGATAATTTTGGTGTTTATGACCATATGTCTGTGATGGGCATTACTCAGAGGTACAAGCAGTGCCAAAAGGAGAGAGATCAAGATTACTGTGCAGCCCAAAACAATAAAAATAAATCCAAGTTTGGGGAGGGAGATGTACACATTTCATCCTTGCCTAGACATGACTCATCAGTACTCTCCTCTCCATGCAGCCCAAGGAGCAGCCCCAGTGCTTCCCTCCCTCCCCCTCTGGCCTCTCCGCCTCTCCCCTGTTCACTTGCAAACCACATCAAGCCACGGCTTTGCAGCTACATCATTTTCCCTGCACACAGCTGGGCATATCATGCATAATAATTCAAGGACTACCATTACACTACTGTTAAACAACTTTTTGTCTGCTAATCAGGATGCAACTGGATTAGCTTTCACTGCCTGACCTCGTGGCCACACTACCCAGCCGCTTAGAAACATTGCTTCATTTTCATCACAACGTTGATGCAACAAGGAATTATTATAACCATTTTATAGAGGCAAAGAGCGATTAAGCTGTTTGCTCAGAGTCAGCAGCAGAGTCAACAGCCGAAGTCATAAAACCTAAAATCCCACAACTTGAAAAATACAGTCATCCTTCATCTGTCTCCTTGATAACTCTGATGCTACACAGGAGAGTTTCCAGGGATGGTCATGTTCCACTGCTTCTCTCTGACCTCAATGACCATTTCCCAGACTTGCAAATAGTAGAAAAAGAGAGGAAATATTATAGAACAAGTTTATCTTTAAGCTTAAGAAAAAATGCAGACTAATTACACAATAAAACCTCAGGAGATTATACAAACAAGTACCACATTGTGTACATTAAGTAGAAAGGAAAATGGTTTGTGTACAAAAGAAAAATACTTCAAAAATACAGCTATGACCAGAGAACTACAATTAAATTTACTTAAAGGTATTTATCGGAAATCTTACCGAGACATTTTGATCATCCTGGAGATACCATCTTAGGGGAATTTCCATACTCCTCTAAGCCTTTAAAAGTAGACCTAAGCAGGAATTTAAGAAGAGAGTGAAACCTTTGACTCTATTCCTATTGCTTCAAATTCCTCACCTCTCACTCCTGCCTTTGACAGTACACGACTTTCTGTAATCTACCAGTTCAGAAGAACAAGATGCCAACCCACTGTATGTCTTTCATCTCAAAAGAGCAGGTTTAAGCACCCAAACAACACCTAGTTGCCAAACAGAATCTTATTCTCTGAAGAATCTGTTTTCTACAGAGAAATGCATTAAAATGGGCTAGAAGGATCATTTTATAGATGTACAGGATCTAACTTGAAGACTCCTGCTGTTGTACCACATCCATCCTTCTCTTCCTCCTGTTCACTTTACAATTAGAAACCATAAGAGATAAGAAGGAGTTATACATCAACCACACAATTTCAAAGTAACTCTAATGTAAGCAGAAGAGTTTCAAGGCTACTTTCCTTCGTAATGCTGCATCCAGATGAGTTTCTCAGATTTTTTTGATCCAAATCATTTTTCCTTGTACTTTTAAGGGGCTAACCTTTTGTTTTGTTTCAATATAACTAGTACTTCAGAAATGTATTAAAATTTTGCACCATTTTTAATTGTAAAATAACTACATGAGAGAAAAATATAATCTTCTGACCATTTATAGATTCTTTCTACCATAAAAATAAGTAAATTTTGATAGATCTGACATTTTAAGGTAGCTATTATTGCACTTGGGTTGTATAAGGTGGTATGTTCAGTTAAACACTGTGTTACAGTGAATAGTGTCACTGTTGGGTAGACTTTAATGTTGACAGCTTAGCCTGGCTGATCTTTAGTGATTCATGGAGATAAGCTTATTATAACCTCAATAAGGAAACTGTATGTCACATGAAGGAACAAAAAACAAAGGAAGATTTAGCTGGAGTGTCAGGAAAAATTGCTATAAGAATATGAGAATAAATGCATTACATTCTTCAGAAAGACAAAAAAACACCGAAGAAAAAAAAATGCTGTTCTCTACCAAAAGAAACACTCTTTTCAGGATATTTTCATGGGTTAAGAGGGAAAAAGGAAAAGGATTAGATAGCTAAATATTGTATAAACTATATTTCAAGGCTGAGTGAAAATTTTTGCAAATAGAATAAAGATTCATTATCCCTTTCCCCACTTCTTTGTAGCTTTTCTTTAGGTAGACAACTTTGAACTATGAACTGTAATCCAGAAACCTTTCTTTATGTTGAAATATCCACAGAGAGCAACAATTTCTGGAAAACAACTTCAGAATAGATTCGCCTAGAAAGAACAACAGAAAAAACACCATAATCACTGTCCTTTCAGTGAGGCTTTTTATTCTTGTTTGGGGATGAGAAATATCAAGGTATGAGAATTATGATGGGAAAGGAATCCCACTTTCTGCACAGATCCACTGTTCAGAAGGAGGTTCTGCAGTATCTGCAGAAATACATGCCGCAGATGGCGTGACTTACACATCCCCAGTATAAGCTTCCTTCTTTTCCTGTGCGAAACAGTTTTCTCTGTACTCTTTTTTGGCAGTTATGCCCAAACCATATTATAATCTGCAAACCCTTCACAGTATATCTGAGAGCCCACCTCGTGGCTTGCAGCCCTCTTACCTCTTGTCTTTCACTTTTCTCTCACTGTCCCATGCTTGTTCTGCAGCTGCACAATATTACCACCACCCCAAACACCTCCTGCTGTCTGCCACACAGTGGATTTTCACCTTCTTGGAGCCACCAGCACTAGAAAGGTAATTGTTTGCTCAATAATTCTTCAGTACATGGCTGATATCTTGCACTTTCTTGTAAATTGAGATCAGGCATTTCAGTATTTTTCCATCTTCCACACAGAAAACTCATAGGTAAAAGTTGGTTCAAAATGATGCAGTTTCTCTATTTTTCCCCCCTTAAATCAGAATTTACAAATCCTGACAAGTGCCACTGCTTACAATGTACAATGATGGGGTCACCTTTCAGCAGTGTTGGGTACAGAACTTCCTACTCAAGCCAGGAAAGGGCATCACTTCATTTTGGCAACACATCAACTGAAGAATAGTTTTCTCTTCCTCCCTCCAGCTGGCCTCCTTCTCACATGGGCACATGTCTGTGTCACAGATTCACCTGGAAAATCCCGTGGTGAGGGCCACTCACAAATGAAGTTGTGCTAATGCACAGGTCTGGGTGCTAGGGCGTAGCTTGTTTCCTTTCCCATAGGGAGATGAACATATTCTTACCCTACAGTTTCCTTCACTTCCTCCAGAGAATGGAGAAGCGTTTGTAGGCCTCAAACACATGCGTATGCATTTCTGCCCCAACCCCTTTTAAAACAACCATTTGTCTTTTAGTCTTAGATCTTTAATGTAACATTTTCATTTCTCAGGTAAAAGCAGCCTGAGATGCTGTAACTCTAGACCTCAGATGTCCTCAGGAAATTCAAAGTGCTTTAGCTAAGCTGTTCTCAGTTTCAATAATGTGGGTGTTTGGAATTAGCGCTTGTCACATTTATCTTATGTTAGAGTGGTTACAAATGCATCACTGAAACCATGACACTTTAACAAGCTGCCAGCATAGATTAGTACTACCTAGCTTTTACATGGCATTTTAGCTGTGAATCTTAAAGCACGCTACAGAAGATGGTAAGCAACATGCCATTTAGCAGACGGAAAAGACTGAGAGACAGCGTGGTGAAACAGCCTGTCAGAGGCTGCTCAGGAAAGCAGCTCCTGGCCACTGAAACTGAGGTTGGTAACATCCTGAAGAAGGGTGCTCACTGCCTGCCTGCTGGCAAACCTTCAGAAACACCTTGCAGCCACGCATCCAAAAAGCAGCGGTTCCATGCCATGTTATGGATGTTGAGTTCTTGCTGCTGCAAAAGACAA
Organism: Podiceps cristatus; assembly: GCA_000699545.1. Lineage (NCBI taxonomy): Eukaryota > Metazoa > Chordata > Aves > Podicipediformes > Podicipedidae > Podiceps > Podiceps cristatus. The sequence continues at coordinate 95,945 of KL261964.1, read as the reverse complement.
AAGGCAAGGCACGAGGATCTCTACAGGAATCAATTTCCCCAGATTGGCCTCCTAAATTGTTTTTTACAGTTGATTTTTTACCAGGATTGCTTTTCCGTTCTAGCACACTCCAGCGCTATATTTTGAGACTCCATCAAACCCAATTCTACTGCTGAAAGAACTAGAAACCTTCCCAGTTTATACCTGCAAACCAAACTAAGACTCTAAATAAAAGTACTCCCACATAAAAATGCCAGTAACCATTTTAAACTGCAAAATATTTCTTTAGCAGATGATTACAACCAAACTGACTTCTAGCCAGTCAGTCTAGTCTGCTGTGCTGTACGTTATCTTCCTTCACTAGAGCATACTGAAGCTTTTTTTACTAATTATGCGGCCTCTAGTATTGATAAAAGACAGGTTAAGCAACAACAACAACAAAAAAAAGGTGCACATTTGAACATCCTTTTGATAGAATACAACAAAGATAGGATATGCCAGTTTAGAGCTAAGGTGTCAAAAAACCCAGGACCCTACTTTCAAATGTCAACACCTTTTTTAAGTATTTATTTCAAAACATCCCGGTGAGAAGGCTGTGGTTTGAACAAAGAAAATTCCAACCACAGATTTCAAGAAAGAGAAATCTGTGAAGTAGAACTTGATATCCAGAGCTGAAATTCTCAGCTACTTATAGTAGGAAGCAAATGGAGAGCATTCATAAAGTACCATGCTTAAGCAGTTTTGAATCCCTATACATCTGACATGTTTGAAGAATACTTGAAAGGCATCTCAAAGAGGATCACAGCACTAACATCTTTACACGTATGCGTGCCTCAGTACCACCTCTTTTGTCTCATCAACACCTAAACATTTGCTAATTCTGGAGAAAGGATTGGTGTGACACAGCATCGGCTTTCTGTTGCCTATTCTTATGTCTTTTTGCACACTTTGAAGAGCTGATTCATTCTGCTTCAGCCGTATAACGTGGTTTAAAAGTAGCTGGAGTAAGAATTAAAATCCCAAATTTGGATACCCAGGGTAGAGCACTCAAAACATGAAAAACACTGTAAGATCTACTTTTGAATTGTTGGACTTCTATGGCAATGGCAGAGTTCAAAACAGAATTATTGGTTCCCTTTCAAAATTAATGAATATATTAGGAAGGAAGGAGCAAGGAGAAACTTTTAAAGGAAAAAAACATTTAAGAAATATATTTCAGAATGATATTACATGGGGGTTCTAGTTTGAAGATTTCATGCTCATATCCTCCTGTGTAGATGACTCTTCCCAGGTAGCCCAAGTTCTCCTGTGATGCACCACTTGTAGCTCACCGTGGTTGTGCTCCTCTCTCCACTCCCCCCAGTTAAGCCCAGTCAGGGCTTGTGAACACTAGGAAGAAGAGGAACCTGAGGACCCAAGAAGACTGCAACATCTGAGAATAAAAAGAATTACATTACATATTTTCAACAACAAAAATAGATTTGCTGTTTGGAAGATAACATGCTTCTTGCCAAAAAAACAGATTTTCAGTTAGCCTTAGTTACAACCAGCAAACCCCTTTTTATTAGTAGAGGGACAGCAGTTATTCTGACCAAATTTCTGCTACTAATCATTATAACAACAAATTAAAAAATTATCTAGTTAGATCATGAGAGGGAAGTAATATACACTTCTAAAGGAATTACTGTGTGAATGAGCAGGTCAATATATTTCTTACACTATAATTTTCAATTTTCCAGCCTGACGGATAATGCACACTGAGAGAAAATTATAAATTTTGGTGTCTAAGTAATTCTGTCCCCCCTTGATATTTACTGCATATACACACAAGTGCATGGAAGAAGTGGAATCATTCAGTAAATCACACTAAACTTCACAGCCAGAGTATCCAGTATTTCATATTAAGCACTAGCTGTCAAAGAAGCAGTGAAGATATGTATCAATATTTGTATCTGTGCATTGGTAAGTTTATGCATTTGCTGCTGGGTGACAGGTTTTTTGTTTTCATTTACATCATGTAGTTTATTTTTTTTCCAAAACTTTGAGAAACTGGCAACAATGCTATCATTTTTGGCTAAGAAAGGAACTCTCCATGTTGTTTAGAGGAAGAGCTGAAAATAAAATAGAAAAGTAAGAATGTGATATTCAAAGGCTTTAATGTTACATAAGATGGTATTCAAACCATCCCACTCTTAACTAAAAAAAAAAAAAAAAACAAAAACAAAAAAACCAAACACCAAAAATGAAAACCAACAAAAGTATTCACAAGGACAGTTCAGGATTATTTCTTCCAACAAACATGGGAGTTCACAGATATCTTTTCCCCTGAACTAATATTTGGAAAACACTGTATTCTAAAAGCAGTTCCTAAAGCCCTCTACATCTTCTTAAAACAGAGGAGGAAGAGGGAAGGGAAATTTCAGTCAGAATTATGACACATGTAAAAGAAACACAGTCAGTAAAATTACTAAAATGATGCTTCAAGGATTACTATAGAGAATAGATGTTGGATTTTTTCTTAAAGGATGAAGGTTAAGAAAAAGTGGTTCCAGGATGACATTCATGCTACTCTCTGAGTTACAAGCTCCATTTTCCTTTTTATGCCCCAAATCTAATTCTATAGAAATAAACTAAAAGTGGGAAGCATTTTTTCATAGAGAAATGACAAGTTTTCTCTCCACCAGAAAAAGGAAAAAAAAAGGAAATTCAAACATAATTATGTACACTTCATTGGCTGAATATAGCTTTTTTCCTGTCCTTTCCTTAAAAAAAAAAGTTCACTACATAGTTTCCACTGAAGCTTTCAAACAACAAAAAGTTCAATCAGTTCCTACCAATCTCAAAAAGTCTCAATGCATAACAGCCTTAAAAAAAAAAAAAAAGGCTAACAGATCCCACAAAAAGCTACAAATCCAAAAACTTGCTTTCATGAGAATGTAACCGTCTAAACCAGCAAAGTAGCAGCAGCATTCACTCTCCTGAATTTTCTTCCTTCTGATGGCATAAAGAAACATAGCCCTTTGCCAAGGGTCCTTACTACTTCTCCAGCCCTCTCCTCATTGCCTGTCTTTTCCAGAGCCAGCTCAAACCCATTTAAACAAAGACTGGTTTAGGCTGCAGGGAGTCACACCTGAGGCTCACTGCCTTCAGATACATAGCTAGGACAAGGTGAGTCTCTTTCTTGTTTAGAATTCTTTTCAAAGCCTTAACTTTTCTCTGGGAACGAGGACAGGTGGCAGCAGTAAGGGAGATCCTTTACTCATCTTTTCCCTCTTTTTAAGCCCTTCCTCAACCCTGGTGACAGGATGCATATGGGGAAGGAAGCTTTGTGCCACATGCCTATACTCCATGGGTAGGCAGAGGCTCAAAGCCAACACAGTCACCAACAGCAGCAGACACTGAATTTCACCTTTCTTGCCCTTCTGGCCTCTGGGAAGGGGTGTTAAGCAGGACTCTGGTCACCTCCATGTCCCCTGCTCCTCACCTGCTTCCAGGCAAGCTCTTCCCATTTGCAGAAGAGCAGTTTTGAGGCCCTGGAACTTCCTCCCGTTCCTTCATCTCCCAGGTGAGGCAGCAGCACTCACATAACAACTATGTTAAAAACAATTTTCAGATTAGGAAGAGTTAATTGAAGTGTTTACACAGTCCACATTCCTGTCAATGCTGGGAGTGCCACCTTCCTAGCTTACTTTCAGATATTAAATACAACCCATCAGGTCATTTTTGCATTGGTTGCAACAATGGAACTTTAATATGTATTTCCATTATTAAAAATGTTGCATATCCTAGCCTAGTGTTACCTAGCCTTACTTTTGTCAAATGCACCTAAAATAACATACACAACCACTATGATACCATTGTTACCAAATTATTACACGTTTCTTTAACAATAACAATTCTTGCCTTTTGCCTTATGTTATCTTTAATGAGAAGTACTGTTGCAATTAGCAAAAGACTTATGAAAGCAGAGCCACATCTATCCAGCTTCTGAAAAACAAAGCTAAAGTAGTACTGATGTGATTCAGCTTCCCTTCTGGAGGCTGACAGCTGTGTAAGATGCCTTTCAACACAGTGAGAACAAGTATTTCCCCTCCTCACTCGTACTGAGTAACCTGGAGATGTAATTTATGATGGATCCACAAACAAAATGGTCAATGGTTCAGTACAAACCAAACATAAGCAGACACATTTCTAAACCTGTCCGTCATGCTGCTTACACAATCTGTTGATCCATTGAACAAATATATGTTGAAAGATTAGGCGGGAGTTGACTGCCATTCAATAAGATAAATGTAGACTAGACTCATTTTCTGCCTGACTTAACACTTAAGGATTTGTATTAAAGGGGAGAGGGAGGGAATTCCAGCCACCTAGATCTTTGGAATGAGATTACTCTGCCAAGGACCTCACACAGAGGTCCCTACCAATGCTCTTTCACATACTGAACCATCTGTTTTCTGAATAAAATTGCTAGGCAAGTGAACTGGTACTCAAGAAGGACTAATTCTGGCTATTCAGGTTTTTTTTTCTTGGCAGAAGAGAAAAAAGGCAGAAGGATAAAGTTGTATGGGGTACGGTTGTAAGTTAAAAGCGCTAGCTGTGCCGTCATGGTCTTTGTTATACTGTTGTTTCACAAAAGAGTGGCAGGCTATCAAGCCAGAGAGAAAACTGAAGACCATTAAGTGGGGAAAAGCACTCATGCTGCCTAGGGTCATCCCCTGGCATATAGTAAACCTAGTCTTTATTCAGCCTCTGCTGAGTGACAGTCTCTCTGAAAGCAGCATCTTTCCTAGAGGAAAACTCCTTGAGTTTTGCCAGAAAAATCCTTCACCAAAAGAGATACTACTTTTTTGGAAATTGGCTTCAAAAAGATTTTGGTTAAAGCATGATTTCTTGAGATTAGAAGTAGCATGGGAGAAGAGCTTGTTTTATGACTCATGTTTCCTATGAAATCTGGGAAACACTGGCATCCCCTGCAAAAAGGGCTACTGAAAGTTTAAGTGGGAGAGCTGACAAGAGCTCCAACAGGTTTAAACCATCTCAGGTAATTCATCATGATGAAACATTTCCTTTTCTGACAAATCAAAAAAATTCCAACAAAAGAAGAAAGTTTTTCATGTCTTTTTATAAGCATCTGAGATGCAATCCTCAGTATTTCAGGCAGGTTGGCAACAGAGACCTGAAGAGACTTTGAAGAGACAGTAGATACAGCTGTTTTGTCAGGAGACGTTTTTTTTAGAAACATGGCACAGGTAATGTGGTAAAATTCCTGGTTCACTTAATGTCAATGGCAACATTTCTGCAAGCTTCAATGCACGAATGTTTTCACAAGCTTACAAAAAACATCTTTCCATCGGATGTCCAAAGTTCAAATCCCACATGCTTCTGGGAATATGTCTTACTGTAATGACTCCAGCAACCTATCTTGGGTTCCTAGATCTCCTGGCAGGGAGAAGTTACTCAGTATCTCAGAGCTTTCCGTCACATGATAACTGAAATGCACTTGTAAAGATTTTGAGACAAGTGACAATTTTCCAAGTATCTTGATTCTAACCTCTAACTCTTGCTCCATTTCTCAGACAAGACGATATTTGTCTGAAGCAGGCTGGATATGGATATCATTAAACAATGCCTTGTCCTGCAACACTCTCTTGGACCAACACTGGCACGTTCCCTTGGGTATTTTTCTACCTCACAAAAAAGAACAAACATCTTGCATGAATCAGTGCCTATATCCCTTGTGTTATAGAGAAGCTACTCTTTTAATTTTATTTATTTATTTTAGAAAGTAGTACTTACAGTGCTAAAATATGCTTAGCCTAGGACACATCACCACCTTTGTCCCAGTTTGTTTTATTTACTCTTTCTAAAGCAGAGCCTGTGGTCTTCAGTGTAGGATGTCTTTTCTGTTTGTTTGTTTCAACAAGTGGAGGCTAATGGAGTGCTGATCCCTATTGGACACTACTGTAATACTGAGAGCAGCATCTCAGAAAAATAAGGAAGCCCATTGTACCAGATACAGCAAACACTGTCCAAACATTACTACAGTTGATTGCATCTCACCGTCTCACGTGCAAACACTAGTCTGCATATTTAAGTTAAAATTAACTGTAGAAATTGAAGCGTTTTAGAAAACAGAGGTGGTTCTGCTTAATAGTCACCTAGTACATATGATAACAAAACCGAGCATACTCACTTTTCTAATACATTTGATATTCCTGCGGTACTCCTACTCCACTCATAATCTATTCCTCCTTTGACCCTTGACTTGCTGTTGGGGTACCACGTACATGGCAGATGGTTTATGTGGTCTTGGATACTACTGTGCTTTATTTTCCAGCTGTGTTGCTACCACAACACAATACAATTCTGCAACAGAAATAGATCAGACTTTGGCCCGTTACTGAGCTGTGAACTGTCTCGAGATGATGCTCTGCTGCGTGACTATTGTGGTGCAACTTTGCACCTGGTATATTCAAGGGCATTCATTGTGAAAAAATATCAGTGGCCTACAGCCAGAGCCTGAACTGGACTGACAGACACCTTCAAAGAGGACATGTTATACAGCTGCTGCACTTGTTTTGAGAGGGGGAAAGCACGTCTGTTTCCAGCACCCAATAGCTTTTGATAGAATCTAATCTACTTCAGTAAGCAAATGAAACTTCATCCTATGACTTCCAATTTATATTTATTTATTTGATGCTTTGTCAGTGAATGAATTAATTCAAATTGGGTAGTTCAGAGGACATGATCAATTTAAATGCCATACCCCTCTCCAGAATTACTTCCTTATAACTAAACAAAGATCAGGAAGAAAAAAAAAAAAAAACCCACAGAACCTATTCCCTTCTGTTCCCTGTCATGCTGCATTAGACAACATCAGTTGACTTATTCATGTTGGTACTTCTCCCGTACTATAGTCATGCTATTTACTGCAAGCAACTTAATAAATTCTTAGAAGCAATGAATGAGTACAATACTATTTACATACTGAGAACTGCCCACTGTAGGAGCTCCTCTCATTGCAAATGTATGGAGTTCAGCTCCTTCAACTTTTAGGAGAGATGAAAGAGAGGAATAAAAGCCAGTTTTATTTTAAAAGTGATGACCAAAGAAAAAAAAAAAAAAAAGAGAGAGAGAAGCAAACCTCAAAGCAGTGACACCCAGAACTATCTTTTCTACCCCATTCTTTCCCAAGTTTAAAAATAGGCACTCTCCCTTTACAGATGAGTCAGTGAGCACCCTATTATTGTCCCAGTACATGCTTGTTCTGCTTCATTAGATATTTGATTTCCTGGTTTCTCAGTAAAGTCACTACCGTCAAAGATCAGTAAATAACACCTAGTGCTCTTCCATGAGACATTTGGGTGCAAAGCACTGATGGGAGAGCGGGGTGGAGGGAAGACAAGGGGGAGCGAGAAAGAGAGAGAAGGGGGGGAGAGAAAAGGAGGGGGGGGGAGAAAAATGTTGAACAATTTAAAACCTTCAGAAAGAAAATAATCAGACACTTGAGATTAGTTTGGCAGTCCCAGGCTTTTTAACCTAGCCGCTAAAACTATACTAGAAAAGAAAGCTACAATATGGTTCTAATGAATTCACTGGAGACAGTTTGCATTTTAAAGAAAACATAAACTTGACCATCTGGATTAAGTTATGGCAGATTGCTGAGTATTTTTCTTCCTTCAGTCCCACGTATATGTCTAGCAACATCATATTTGGCACAGCAGTAACCTGTGATAGGCTCCATGGCTCTTTTGAAAGCCTGCTGGTACCTGCTCCAAACTTGGGAAGCTGAATGGTAATCATCATGATAAATGACAGTCAAGGAAAGCCTCATTTTGTATCTTCCTTTGCTTAAGATATCCACTACTATTACTCTTTCTTTTCTTGAAGCCATAACATATACTCAACAAGTAGCGCCTACAGCTAGCCAAGTCTGATAGTCAGACACCATCAGACTAGTGTCTAAAATGAGTGCTTCACACCAAGAAAAAAATAAGACAAAATGAGTACCCACCCAGAAGACTCCTGTTATTCATGAGCTCCTAGGGGTACAAAATATGCACAGTTCATAAGAACTTATTTGAATTCATCACTCTTTCTCCACTCTTCTCAAGACAGATGCATGTTCCAGTTTTATCCCTACTCAGCTGAAAGGAGGAACAGACAAGCTGTATTTTTATATTAGAATTAACAAACAAAAACCAACAAATAAAAGTACACAGACAGCACATAAAAGGTGCTGAGTGGAGAAAAAAATAAAGGTTCAACAGCTAATGAAGTAGCTCAGTTCTTCATTCAGCACAAGGTACTTTCTCTTCACCAAACTCAACAAAATTTTGTACAACTTAGAGCCAGATCAGGCTCATCTCTCTAAAAGCCCTTTAATTTTCCTTCCTGGAACTGGCAGATGAATTTGCCAGCTGCCAAAAGCAGGAATTTTACAAGCAGTACCTTACACTGAACTATACATTGAAGCTTCAAACACACTTAAATGCAACTTTTCAAGGATAACAAAAAGAAATCTTCTTTGAAATACAGGAAGTTGAGACTCAAAGTTTGTCCAGAGATGGAATCCCACAGTGTTTTAAAATACCTGATTCAGCAGAAGGTAATAAGCAGCATGAAGAATTTATTTATTATGTCTTGAGAACACAGCACAGGTCACCCCTGATTTCTGTTTACATGGCAGTGACCCCTGAAGCTTCTAGAGAAATTTGTTCAGCTGTGTCTACAAGCTACATTATGTGCCACATTTCATCTGGTAGGCCACATTTTATCTTACCATCAATATTCACACATAGTTTTTGATCTATGGTCATTACACTGGAAAAAGAGAGTTTCTGCCTCACAGGAAGTTTGCCTTACAACTAATAACTAGCAAATATAACCTGTGTATCTCATTGTCATGGTAGAATACACGGTGCCTAACTGGGCAAGAACGCAGTGAGGCTTTTACAAGAGCTGAAGCTACAAGTAGCTGAATAAGGAGTAGGAGGAGAGCAGGTTTCTTAGGATCTCCTCTGGTCCTTCACACTGCATGTGGACACACATGCATACCAGACAGCACCAACAGTAGAGCTGAGCACTCCCAGGTCTTTCCCAGTAAGTAGGCCCAGCGGAAGATGGTCATGCAAAGATTGCTATCCTTTTAAACTCACCTTTTTTATTATTATCACTATCCAAGGTCATTCCGATGCATACAACGTTCCTGTGACTGCTCAGGTTATGTAAAGAGCTTTTAGGACAACTCAGACACAATAAGAGCACATAACAGCTTTCTAGTGCTTTTGCAGTTCACTAAGAATAAGTCCCTCTCCATAAAGTCAGTGCTGTATGAAAGTGCTGTGCTTGCAGTTAAGGAGAAGTCATCTCAGCTGCTGCATGGGAGGGAGTGATTTATATACATAAGAGCTTTAACACTTCTCAAGGATGGAAACCACAATGGTATTTTTAAGGTATAAATTCCTTCTTCATATAACGAAAGGGGGGAAAAAAAAAAACATGACAGGATTTTACAGCCCACTCAAGACTGAGTCATACTCATGGAGGAGTTAAAATTACAATTTCTTTTTTCCCCTACATAAGGTTGTCTTTTCCAGTTCCTCTCATCCCAGCTGGTTACCACTGTCACTGCTATTTCCTCATGCCCATCTCATCTCTCTTTCTCCTTTGTCCCATTTGTCTTCCACCACTCATGATGGTGGATGATACACTAACGACGGTGGTGCCATCATTAGTGAATGCAAATTAGGCACTTGTCCCACTCCAGTAGATGAGAAATACATAATAAAAAATTGAGCAAGGACTACAAGTGGAACAAGAGGAAGAAGATGGTCTCTCTTCTCTTAGAGTCCTATAGACAAAGAAAAGCCCACAAATCATTCTACCCCATCAAACTTTTTCTGCCTGTCAGTACAGCACACCGCTCTCTGGACTGTATAGCCAAAGGAGAAGAGACAGTAGTCCTCTCTTCCAACTAGATTTAAAAAAAAAAAAAAAAAAAAAAAAAATTAAAAAAGTCATAATAAGAATGGTTAGGCATTGAAATGTATTGTCCAGAAAACCTGTAATATCTCTATTCTTGGAGTTATGCAAAACTCAACTGGACAGGTCCTATTTGAGCACGGTCCTGTCTGAGATGTTGCACAAGACATACAGCTACCCCTTCTGACCTAAATTTTATTCAATGATCCTATGACAGACAGACTGCCTAAGACTTTCCAAGCTAAATCAGAAACTTTGGTAAGAACTGTCTTTGTGGGAAAAGGAACTGGCTTTGTGGGAAAAGGAACTGGCAGGAAGTCAGAAGCCTTTATGATAACCATCAGCATAAGGATTATGTTTCCTCCTTGGTTTTACTGAAGTGGTCATGAATAGAGACTAGGAAGCAAGAACAAGAAGGTATGAGGCCTCTGCTAAATAAGTTTAGGGTAGTTTTATGGGACAAATACCAGATAAGCAGATGAAAAATTACTACATTTTAACAAAGGCTGACATAGATGTATACTTGAGGAGGCCTACAGTGGATGCGCATGCATCATGATCCCTTCTGTGGAGCAAGTAGGTCTACTACCCTAAGAGAAAGGCTTCTTTCCAGTTGGTTGTTAGTTTTGTTTTGTTTTTTCCAATAGATTTCCCACTGGATGCCTGAATTGGTAGTTATGAGACGACCTCCCTCCACCCGCAGCAGGAAATCAAGCACATATTGATTGCACAACATGACATTCATTGCAAAGCAAACAGCTCCTTCTTCCAGTACAACAAGATACTAAACACTGTAGCCTCCTAAACTGCCAAAGCCCAAAAGATTGGGACTTAATACCATTTCTAACTAGTTTCATCTAAAGAGGTCAGCCCTGATTTACCAATTCATGCAGAATAGTCCAACAGCCCAACTCATTCATCACACAGGTTCCTCAGGACTGGATAACAGAGATACGTGTATTTTGCTTGTGCGCAATCCCAAGACAAACAAAAATCATGGGGATAAAAAGAGTAGAAGAGTTACAGAGTTAGGCCGGCCTTTCAAATCCTCCCCTTCTCCGATTAGAGAGATTCAAAAAGGAAGTGATTCCTTTAAAAAGCTCAAAACTGCAACAGAAAATAAATCAGTGAAAGTGAGATCAAATTAAAGTTGTTCTTCTACAAGGGGAAACTTGATTGCTGTGGGATTCTCAGGCAATTGCTCAGAGCTAAAGCTGTTCTTATTGTTTAATTTCTGTTTTCTTTCATTTTGCTTTTGTAACATGAGTTTCTTCACATTGGTGTAGCAGCAAGCTACCTCCCAAGGAGCTAGAGAGACAGTCAAATAACTGGCAATGTTTTACTTTTGATTGAATGTCTTGCTTGAGGCATATTTTCAGGCTTTGGATGAAAGCATGGGAAATTGCTATGATAAGCCTCAGACTTTAAAGTAGTAGTGTAGTGGGGAAGACACTTTGCTATAGCACATATTGTGGAACATTTCAAAGCAACACGGCAGAACACTATTCTGTTCCTGACAGAAGATGATTCTGTCACTATATAGGAGATTAACAGAACCCACACAAATATAAAACCCACTTTTAAGGATTTCTGTAGTACCAGCCCTAGAAAAGCAACAGTGATTTTGAACGATACCTGCAATTTTCTGTATTATTTGCCAGTTTGCAAAGATTAGACAGAAAAGATTTTTCAGTAGGATTGCCAAAGGATTTTTTTTTCAGGGGGTGGGGTGTGGGAATAAATGCCATACAGTGTTCAGCACTTTGTGACACTGGCCTGTATTACCTCCAAAATAGGAGCTATTAACATCACATTATAGTTGCCCATGCTGCAAAAGGCAGAGGCTTCACCTGGGCAAATACCTCATCTGTTTCCTGCCCTATATCCAGGTTCCAAAGTCTCCAGCATGACTGATCAAGAGTTAATCATCAACATATTTGCACTAGGAATTTTCAGTCTTTTCGAGATACTGTGTTCCTGCACAGGAAGGTGAAATGCCTTACAAGTAAGATTTTTTTACTGGGAACAGAGAGAAGGACCTCTGATGGTACCTATACACAGCCTATTTTCATTACAACAATTCCAAGCAAGCTGTCTCAAACCACAACGGTTGAGGTCTCTGCCAAAAGCATATTACACTTTAACCACAGTGGTTAGCCATCGCCTGGTTGGATAAGACCATTTCTCAGGAACTTATCAAACATTCAGATAAACATTTGCTTGGATATTTGCTCTTCCACTGCCTTCTTTCCTGAAGGTACTAAGAAAAAATCAGAACAACCAACAGTGTGTCCTGGCTTCGCTGTATTTGGTTCAATAACACAAATGTAATATTCCACCCAGATCTCTTCAATCAAGTATAAAGTCTTGGCTTACCTTTCTGGTGTTACATCTTCACTGCTGCTCGAGTGTGCTATTTCTAACATATCTCCACTTCCTCTGTAAATGGAAAAGTCTTCCCTGCTGGCAGAAAAACAATGTTCCTTTCCAATCCAATCCACAGCCACCTTCGTTTCCAGTAAACAAGCCCCAGATACAGCAGTTCTTCGCCCTGGCTGGAGAGAGGCAGCAGAGCCAGGGTGTGCAACTCCTTTCCCTCAGGTGCTTCAAATCTGCTGCAGAGCAGCTTGCTGCAGGGAGGCGAGGGAGATGACAAGTTCGCTGTTAAATTAGTGGACACCCCGCAAGTGGAAGCAGCCACAACAAGCCAAACACTTGATGCTACCCTACAAATCCCTTTCTTCCGGGTCTTTTTCTTCACTTGCCCCTGAATCATCTTGGACAAGCCTAGACCCCAAACAACACTTAAGTGTGTGGGTCATAAGTTATTTATTCATAAATTCATTAGCTCATCCTCATCCACAAGAGATTTATTTATACCACACCTTTCGACCCCAATTTCCCACTTCCCACACCCTCTTCCCTTAAATTTCCCCCAGTGACCCTTCTCCCAGCAAGCCACAAATGCCCATCCACCTCCCTCAGCTCCCCATCCCCTCAGCTTGTTGCCCAGCACCCCAGCTTCAGCCCCTGCCCCAGCAGCACTGGGGATGACTGGACAAGCTGGAGGCCATACTATACCCCACCACCTTTTGTGCACACCATTGCTCACCACCCCCTGGACATAACTGGAGGTCCACCAGAACATGGCACCTGGGCCCCTCCAAACCTTTGCCGGCCCTGTCCTTGAGACCATGCACTTCACCAGCCTCTCCCACCTCATGGTTAAGCATAATGAGAAGAACAAGGTCAAAAAGGAGGCTTTGCTCTTCATCTTTCCCCCATCCTCCCTCTTTCAACCTGCTCCCCACCCCATCCTGGCACCAAATGCCTTAAGAAGAGCTGGTCATTCTATATGCCTGCTTAGTGCTTTTTTATAAGCAGAAAGCTGCATCTTTATAAAGAAAAGCTTTGGGATATTTCATAGAAAAATAACCTGTTTGGCTAATTGGACCAAGCACTACTGGATTTTGTCTCATAGTGTTGTGTTCTTAAGAGCAAATGGTAGGTTGGTTTACTCTCAGCTGGAGTATCAGAAAGGTACGGTGCAGGAGAAAAGATATTTTGGTAGAGCCCAGGAATGCTCAGATCAACTATTTCATAAAAACTGAACACCCAGTGGAAGCCATTGATGGAGAACTTGAAAAAAACAAACAAACAAACTGTGAATTGTTTCAATAAATGACTGTGAGTATGATTCTGGGTACAATGAACTACTCATAGTCAAAAACTTTTTGCTGGGGCTAGCAAAAATTACACCAGCAAAACACTTGATATTCAACAAGATGCTGCAGTAAATTAGAACCATTTTATGACATTTGGAATATTGGAAGTTTGAACAAAGATTGGCAAAAAGAGCTGCATTCTCCTAGTGTGGCAAGTGAGAAGTGTTACACTGTAAAGCATCATTAAAAAGAAAAAAAATCGAGTCAGGCTGCTTAAAAACCTCACATTTTGTTTTCCTGATGCATTATTGGCTGTATTTGTGCAATATGAAAAATTGGCCTGACCAAACTCAGGCTGACCAGAGATTATCTGACAAAGCATCGACAACAAACTCTCTTTGAACTAAGTACAGAAAGAGAAAGCAAGCACAACTTAGTGTCCTGTCTTTTGCTGGAGCTCATAAGCTGTTACAGGATGAAGGGTGCTACTTATAGCTTGTACATCTTTTCCAGTCATTAAGTGTTGGCTGAGAACAGGTTTATCTGAGTTGCATTTTCCCCACAACCCTCTCCTAAACCATCCAACTATCCAGAGCATCATTTGGTACATTCCAAATCCCTCACAGCCCAGTCTGAATTTTTGTTCTTTCCATAACAAAGCAAGAGCTTGCAACTGAGTTTATGACAAGAAGCTTCTGCTTTTCATACAAGAATGATTTGTTACCTCCTTGCTCTGTGTAGAATAATGGGCTTGGCCTCATTAAAGCCAGAGTTAGCATGCAGGTAACAGTGTTCATAATCCCACCGGCCAGGAGAAATTAATTTCTGGATACTATTACACTCAGTTCAGTTTGTTTGTTACAAGAGAAGGCAAATTCAGTGATTAGCCAGGGCAGATTTTGTGTTTCCTCTAAATGTTCTTTGCTCATACCAATACAGGTATAAAAAACCCCACATTTGTTACTAAATGGAATGGTTTATTTTGAGAATGCAATTAGTATGTAATACCTTGGAAGATGAACAGCTATTGTCAATACAGAATAAAGGCTGAAGCACCATAGCTCTTCTGTTCCTGTATTTGTGTTTTACAAGAAAAGAGACACAGCACTAAACTGCATAACTTCCATTAAAGGTGCTGTAACTGATTTAGAAAGACATCGCCTCAACAAATTAGCATTTCAGATCGACATACGTGCGCATGCATGACCATAAGAATTCAAAACAGGCACCCAGAGAGCCCTGTAACATGAAGTGCTCTTGATCCCCTTCAGCTGTGCCTGTGCTTTGAACTACAAGCAGTACCTGTTTTGTCATGCGGCCCTATGCTCAGCTCCTCTGCCTCAGCTCCATAAGGCAGGCTACTAATTTTCTCTAATCAGTTGCGTGCGTGTTAGTAAGCCTTGTCAGCTCATTTACATCAGTGGACACTAATACAATAGGAAATGAACATATTGATTTCACTCAGATCCCTGGGCAGCCGCCAGTTACGAACAGATCTCAGCTGAGTTTGAAAACAGCAACGCTCTTGATTGCAAAATGACTTTTTCCCTGCTGCTGCCTTCCCCACGCTCACTTCTGATCAATACACCATTCTGATTCACACACACATCTTCCTCAGGAGGCTTTGAACCAACTAAGTACAATTGCAAGCTCAAAGAAAATGTTGGCATTTATTTTTTTATGTTGCAAGCTAATTCTACATATCCCCTCTCTCAGGATTCAAGGCAAAGTCGACTTTTGTGTTGAAAGGCCCTACAAACCTGAGGTAAAGTATAAGATTAGAAAGGTAGCTCTAGTAGAAATTATGGAGGATGAAACTCATTGCATATCACACCATTAAGAACACTCTGGAATCTGTTTAAACAAGACAGAGTTGAGCTTCCTACCAGCAAGGTATTTAATGCTAAAATCTATCAGAAGTAATGTGGGTCCCATGACTTTTACACGCAGTAGTTACAGTGTAAATCAGCTCCATTACACTGTAACTGCTCCAAAATCATATTTTTATTATGGATATACACATAGAACGAAATAGCCAAAAAGCTGTTCCTACTCTGACCAAGGCTAGAGCAAGCAGAGGCAATTATCATCAAGATGAGCTTCATAAATTATCTTTCAGCTTTGTCACTAAACCTTTGAATTTCGTATGTACTAACATCATGTAAATACATGGCGGCTTTTGCCCATCTGTACAATGAAATTTCTGGGTAAGGCTCTAACATCTTATCTCCCATCTTCCAACAGGAAGAAGGAGCAGGGGCAGCAAAACCTACCGCTAATGCTTAAGCTTCCTGGAGCAGGCTGGCTACAAGCATAGCTAGGATAGTAATTTGTACCCTCCTTCAACCACACATAATACAGTCTTTATTCAGCAAATAGCAAAGTCGTTTCACACCATGCCAAAGGTCAGCTTTTGCTGTATTAATAGCTGCTCTGGGAGGATCAGTGTTGTGCTATCCTACATTTTTTCCAGGGCCTGGAGATGCAATTTCCTACAATCTGCAGGCAATTTCCCACCAATTTTCTTGGGGAGCTAATAGGCTGTGACAGGAGATGGAGCTAGCAAGCAGCAGGCGGCTTCAGAAAAGACAAATTGCATCTCTGCCACCTAACCGGGCAATCTAGAAAGACAGAGTTTATAGCTTTGTAGTGTTATTGGGCCCCATGCTAACAGCAAATCATTCAAGCTGCTATCTGAATTTCATATTCTTTTCCTTCTGAATTTGTTATCACCATGTATCACTTTGTAGCACTTTTTCTACAAACGACAGTTAAACACAGATCATGTACGATTACTAGTTTAACTGCCTTTTAACTAGACAAGCCTTGCTAAATGCTATTCATACTCAGAAATGTACAGTCTCACTGTAAAACAGAGTGGTATTTTTGATTATTTTCATACTTGTCAAGGTACAAAGCAGATGCCTACAGAAAAGGATTGATCTGCAAGCTGAATTCAAATGAATCACACAGTGCAAACTATGGGAACATTTGAAAAAGCCACTACAGTGAGCATACCTATTGTGGTAAGAAAGTCTTACTGGTCTTACATAGTACAAAACAAAAGCATTAAAAAAAGGCCAAATATGACCAGTAAGGCCTCCTCTACTCCAGCAGTGCTTGAAACCTAAAAAGTTAAACTGAACAGTCTATGATCAGTTCAAAACCATCCATACAACCATTTACCATACAAATTTAGTAAAACTAGTAAAGCTCTAGGAATGTATCACCATATCCACTTTAATAAAAATGAAACTGATTTAAAGCTGCTAACCCTCACCTAAGATAAAAAAAATGAATTAAAGAAAATTATTCAAAGGCACATAACACTAGCAACTATTGCAAGTTATATCTGTCACTGTATTTCCCCTTACTGTTACAGCAAACCCAGGGGATAAATACTGTAAACATATTCTATTACAGAACCCTGTATAACTGTATGTTTTTCTTCAAAACATAGAAGAACAAGTTTCTGAAGGCATGGATTATTAAAAGCAACCAACAATATTAATGAAATTATTATAATTAGCAAAATTTGCAAGGTTAATATTCCCCCCCGCCCTCCAATAAGAATAAATTAGGTAGAGTAAAAATAATCCCATCTAAATTATTGCTGTCCACTGGGAGACAAAATTAGTACTGAGATGTATAAAATTTTACTATAATTCAACCCTAAGGATTTTTTTTTAATTACTTAAGTAATGAAAAAAATGTAAAATTACAGTGAACAAAGTGTTGAAATATTCTAACATGCATTTTGAAACTCTCACATTTAAACCACTTGTCATTAATATCCCCATTTCATATTTGTGGTTTTTAATAAGTTACAGCTAGATAAAATACTGAAGAACCAGGCAGAACTATAAATAGAGTACCAGGTCAATGCACTTTTTAGAGCGTCTACATAAACAAATAAAAAAGCTATGAAAACGACTTAAAAACCAGCAGTACTTCCTTAAACAGATTCATTGATAAAAACACAAAATAGTATCAGGACTTGAGAATCTTGAATTTAACAAATGAAAATTAATGATGTCTCTATACAAGTCTATAAACTTCTTGAAGTACACATTCAAAAACTCAATTATATCATAGATTAGCGAATAGTCACTCAACTGCTGTCAGAAATACACAGCTTACATAATTAACAATCAGAAAGACAGAGAAAGGTAGAAGCATTATGTATGTATAACGCATTAAAACATCTCTAGAGGATTAATACATATTCAGGAGGAAACACAGGGGAGCACAGTAGTAAACTGGTCCCTGTATGAAAAGGAAACTTATTCCAGGAAGTAAATTTAATGTGGCCACAAAAGTTGAATCACTCCAAAGTTTTGTTGCATGCATGGCATGCTAAGCAAATACCAAACTGACATTAAGGTCATTTACATACTTAACAGCAGTGTTTGGTTGATTCATCAACAGTCAAAAATATTTGGAATTTGCAAAGCCATTGGATTGTACATTTAATTGAGCCCTAGTTAAGAAAATACTCAGGTCCAACTGCAAAAAATAACAATTGCTGATTATTTTTTAAGAATAAAGGGAAGTTTCATTGCTATCCAAAATATCTTGCTACAGTAAAGCACAAAATAAGAATTATTAGCTTATCATAATTACAGCCAATTTTTAAGCAATGGGGTAATCCACTGTGGATTACTGTAAGGAAGTGGGACAAAGACTGTGAAATGAACAGATGGATTTTATTTTAAACAAATTAGTCTTACTACCAGGAAAATAACAAGTGATTTCTAAGTTTCCCAATGCTATGGGTTAACTCCTATTTATGACCACTTCATTCTGCTAGTTAACTTTTTTAAACTGTCATTAAAATCAGTCCTTGAAGTAAAACCAGCATTTATTATTTGCAGTTACAAGCTATCATCTCCACTTTCTATGCTAATGACAGAGTATACAAAAGGGATCATGATAACAGTATGTTTGATTACTTAATCTCCAAACTATGCGTTATCTTCACCTCTAACTCATTCTTGGCAGAAAACAGAGATAGAAACGAGGTTTAAGAGATAATATACCTTTGTGCTGTGAACACAGCAAAGGCAATCCTTGCCAAGTTCCATGCAATAGCAACTGTCTAGTGCTCTTTGCAGTATCTTTTCTATGAATCAGCATAACCTTATTGTGGGCAAAATCACACATCAAGTTTTAGGAGAGGAAAGATCTCAAAATTTAAGAAGCCACTACAGAATTTTTCTATGGCAAGTCAACTACACTGACCAGCAACTCCACAAACAAAAGTATGAGTTCGGAACAATGACGTTATTTTATCTCTGGGTGCTTGCTTTAGTAAGGGAAATTATTACAACATACAAGGGGTGATATTATCTATGCAGCTATCCACTAAAAGATTCAATCAGATTTTTCTGTAGTCTATGTAACACTAACAGACTTGTTAGCAACAAAATTCTTACTAATGCACGAGCCAGAAAGGGCACTGCCTGTTATTCAGCTTCTTGGAGTAAACTGTGGGACACGCTAACAAGGAATATGGGGGGGGGGGGGGGGAACCCAACCAAACCACCCTGCTCAGATTTGAAAATGATAACTAATATTGGCCCCCACACCACCAACATTTTGGTATTGTTTTCTGAGAATAACACTTTAGCTCCAAGGAAACATAAATCCAGAATTAATGTATTGTAGAAGCAATAGGGGTTTTTTTTTTGAGATACAGCATCTTTAAGAACATTCTGCCCTCTGAAAACAATTATTCATTGTATTTCCCTTTGTGTTTTCTTGTTGTAATCAATTTATAGTTTTTAAAAGTTATGTAAGAAGAAAAAAAATGAAATAAATCAACACAAAAATCCTCCCACCCCATGCCACCCCCACCCCACCCCGGTGCTTCAAGTATGTTCAAAACACAGTTTTTTCTGGTTTAGAAAATGTTTAAGTGTTTGAGCTCTCCTATACAGTTGAACAGAAATTCTGAGTAAACTTCTCAGAAATGTCAGTAAGATAAGCCCACGGGGCAGATTTTGAAAGCACCCAGTTCCTACATGTCTGGTTTCCCCACCCCATGCCACCCCCACCCCACCCCGGTGCTTCAAGTATGTTCAAAACACAGTTTTTTCTGGTTTAGAAAATGTTTAAGTGTTTGAGCTCTCCTATACAGTTGAACAGAAATTCTGAGTAAACTTCTCAGAAATGTCAGTAAGATAAGCCCACGGGGCAGATTTTGAAAGCACCCAGTTCCTACATGTCTGGTTTCCCTAGCAAAACCTACGTTGCACTAAGCACTTAAGCTGCAATGAGACATCTGGGAGCATGTTGCTGAAAATGGGATTATCAATTGCTGGAAAGCTGATCTGGAGCTACAAAAATATTAGGTAATGGGAAATGTTGAGAAGGGGCTGTGTTTTAACTCTTTCCTCTTAGGATTAGATGACTGCTTATGGATGTCAAAGAAATGCCCACTTCCAGTTCCAATACACAGCTCAGGTGTCCTTGAATAACTATGCAAAAGCATCTGAAAAACTCTACAGAGAAATAGTCAGTGAAATTGAATACTGGAATCTCATTGTAGGTGAATTTTGTAGATTATGTGTTAGACTACCACTAAAATGTGTGTGTGTATGTTCCCACTATCCCTTGTCCTTCCTGTGTTCCCTGCCATGAGTTCTTTCTTCAGTTCTGGTGTTCATCAGGTCCTACTCTCGAGCTGCTTCATGTTTCCCGTTCCATAATAAAAGACCTCTCTCTGGCAGGACACCATGACTTGTACAGACATAGATTCTTGCATTCTTTCTATGCACTTGTGGTAGGGAAAAAAAACCCCAAAAAAACAAAAAAACAAAAACAAACTCCTTCAAAGAGACAGCACAGTTGGAGCCAGTCCAGCTTCTCCATTGAAGTGGCTTAAGGGGTAAACACTTTATCAGTAGTGCAAAATCTGAATTCAGTGCTCTTCCTTAGCCTGAAAACATTAAAATCCACCTTTTTCAAACACTAGAATGGTGGAACTTCCCCATAGACTCAAAATTGCACCAATATAATAGAAAAAACAAAGGACTACTCTAACTAGATTACATGATCCGACAGGCTCATAAGTGGCGCGGTCTTTCCACAAAAAAAACCCAACCAACCAAACAAAAAAAAACCCCACCTGACAAAAAAATCAAATTTGTCAATCTGGGTTTAAATTATTTAAGTAACTTAGATGCTTCTGAAAATTCTACCTGCAACATCAATGCAAAGATGTGACAGAAAAATCATGGTCAATCGTTTATGCACAAAAGTATACAAGTGACTAGGTAACAGATTCTACTTTGATGTTTATATTAAAAAATAACACTATTATTTTAACAGTCTATAAACTTCAGATTCATTAGGTGCTCCCTCTACCCTTTAAAGTAACAAAAGCTTCTGAAATGCCAAACAAGTTTAAAAGAATTAATGTGGATGAAAATTCTCTCTCAAGGACCAGTGGCTTGTGGGCTGATGTAGGGAACTATCTTTGCTTGGAACTATGATCAAAAAGAGGTAGTCTGACAGACTGACAAATGCATTGTGTGGAATAGTATCATGATTTTCTGGACAATTGCTTGATAAAAGGTTATGCATGTATACAAAATGTACATATTACAGCTGGCAAAGGATTTTGTTCAGTTGAAATGCTATTACCACGAATCTCCTCTTCATCAGTTATTGTTTGCACTGACATCCAATATGTCATTTGCATGGACTCCCTGCTTCTATCTGGCACTACTGTTTGCCAGAGTGGCATTCAGACATGGCTGAATACTGAGGGCCACCCAGCAAACAAAGACTGTCCCAGAAAGGGGCTAATCAAAGGAATCTTTTAGGATTGTAATTAAATTGACAAAAAAAATATTAATTACCTACACCACAGTTACTGCTGTACCTTTTTCCATGTGCTTTTCCCAGTGCCTTTTCTGTACTGCTGTTCTGGGTTCTGTTTCTTCATTCAATATGCAATTACTTCCACCTGCTACTTTACACAGGGCTGTAAGAACTTCAAGAAGTTTTAAGCTCTACAAGTCTTAAATCTTGCAGGAAATAGGGTGGACAGACATGCCAAGATTTCATCAAATGTATCTTTTCATTAAAAATTACATCTGATGGTGGAATAGGCTTTACTGTTTGACAAATAAAAAAAAAAGAGTTTTGTAAACCCTAAGTGAAACCTGAAACAAAGAATTGAGAGGACTATTGTATGATGCATCCCCAAGTTTTCAGACCCAAGGCTTAAAGTAGATCTGGTTGGGGGAGCAGGGGGAGGGAAGTAATTTCTTAATTATATCCAAGAAACATATGGTACAAATATGATTAAATTCATTCACATGCATCAATAATGTCCAATTCCATAACTGCTCTGACTCACTGTGCATTCTAGAAGCTAACAAGAAAAGACAATGTATTTCATTATTTTCCTGACACTATGATTTTTCAACCTCCTGCTTGCCAAGAATGTGGTCTTACTACCACCCACTATGTCACAACTTACAGCAGATCCGTTATATACGTGTATATTTTTTCTAAAGTTACATGAATATGCTAGAATACTTGCACTCTTTGTTCCTCTGATGCTAACTGTTAAGAAGGGCAATAGAACACCTATATAGTAAAAGCCAAGGTGAGAGCAGTTTGGAAGAAATCCAAATGATCTTAACTACAGCAAATTCAGCAATGCTGCTAAACAAAGCCAGCAATCATTGGCAGAATCAGGCGTTCGGAAAAACTTCAATATGAAAACAAAGACAGTGTAAAAATCAAGTAACCTAGTACATACTCTTTTTTTAAACTCCCTTTTTAAAATGGCATAGCATGTCACAGTTATTTCAACGTGGCAAATATAATTATTTCTCTGAAAAGCCTGATGATTCTGCTTTTTGCCTCACTGTGTGAAAAGAATATCACCACCACCTAAGCTGGTCTGTCCTCTTCAACTAGACAGATATTCACAACACAGCAATAGACAAAGATACAGATACATATGGATAGAACACTAATTTTAAATGTCTAGGAAACCAGATTATCCTGAATGGTTAACATTTTACATTCCAAATGCAAAGTTAATGTATTAAGGCTATTACAATTCTAGATGCTATAAAATGGTTTCAGTAGAATGGTCATGTAAATTGAAAAGAAAACTGATGTCTCTTCAGACTGGAAATTGAGAGAAAATTTGCCCCCAGGTAAGAAATTCCCTATCCAGTAAGTGCACCTGTCAGTCAAACTTGCTTCTTCCGAGTTACATGTCTTTGAAAGAGCAGGGATATAGGTCATTGTCAAATACTAGCAAAATGAGAAAACACATCTTCACTGATGAATTTTAGCCTGTCTGACAGTTTGTGTAATCTGAGTTATTTGTTCAAAGGTATCCTTCTGTTCATCTGTACTCCCCATTAGCAACAGAAATTCTAATTAGATTACAGAATGTAGGAAATGTATGGCCCTCACTGGTGCAATAGCTAGGTTTGTCTAGCACACAGTGGTAGAACTCGTTTATCTGAAAAAACATAGTTAGAATAAAATGTACACATTCTCTCCTCATCCATTTCTCTTGAATACACCAAGAAAACTTGATTTGAAGATGCATAGCTTTGGTAACTGGCTGCTTACCATGGCTCTTCACAGATACCACACACTGATGCGACAGCAGAAAGGACTTAAAGATTGCTCAGTATGAATACATAGAGCCTATAGGCCTGTGTAACATGGGACACTCAGGAAAATTAATTCTAATTAATTTGTACAGTGGATTAGTTAAAAATCAAAATATTCCTTTTCCCTTATTCTCACAAGAAATTAAGAAGCGAGTTTAACTTAGTTTAGGTTAAATCACTTCACTTGCAGCCCTGCAAGTATTTAGCATTATTAAAGTGATTCCCCAGAAAACTCACACTTTTGGTAATTTAATTAAATTTACCTGAGTATCTAAGTATAGACAAGACATTAAAAAGGAAATGGCCATTAACTACCACTTCTCTGTAAAATGCAAAGGATGCAACTTCGCTAGCTTTGTTTAATCGTAGACATCCTCAGTTAATGAATAAAGGCTCTGATGTACTTGGTTGAAATGCATTATCACGTGAATTCTGTTCAGCTGGGGGAGAACGGAGAGAGAAGTCACCTCCCCTTCTAGAGAAATGACCAAATGAGTTATGATCAGGCACATATTACTGTATCTGCCAAAGAACATATACATGGGACATCAGAATAAACTTAAAATAAACTGCACAACTTCATGAAATGTTCAGTTTTTTATATTTACACTATAATTAGTACAAAATTGCCTTTTAAGTTTTCTGTAGCACAAGACAGTATCTACTGGACTTGATACCCTAATATGTCAAAACAACTACTTTGAAGTATGATAAAGGAATCTAGGAAGAGTTATAAAGAATAAGACACCATTTTCAAACTATACATAGTGTTTGCTTTTGCTTCTAAAAAGGTACTTATATCCCCAAAAGATTTTCAATTTTAAATAAGCAGGGTGGGCAGGGAAGGGGCAGGGGGGAAGACTGGTTGTTGGTACTAAAGCCTTTACTGTAATAAACTAAATATATTTACAATTTATACAAATGCTTGACCTTCAACAAAAATACAAAAACATATCACAAGATGCAAAAACAGGAAACAAGTTCATCTGAGACACCACTGCTCTACACAGGACAGAATGCAACTTGAACTGCAAGGAACCGAAAGGTATTTATCCCCCATATTCAGGCAATGAGAACAATTTGCATGAGGTCACAAAGAAAGAAAAAATAAAAGGCTCCAACATTCTTCAGTAGACTCGGCTTTTAAAAACTATGTCAAAAACCTAGGCTACATCTGTCCATCTTGCCTCTGTGTTCCGTTTGGTCCACGTAGCAAATATTTAGTTGCTGGATGTTGCCTTCTATTTTGAAATATCGGAGTAGTTTCATGACAAAGTCTGGAACCTCAATACTTCTGTTCCTTTTTAAAAGGCAAAACCTTTCTACTTCTACAATTAAGAACAATTTTGGCCCAGTTCAACTTCTAAAAGTTATATCCCCATCATATTTTTCAGTAGATAACTTCATAGACTGTAGCCTTTTTGTCTCCAGAGCCAGTGACTATGTACTTATCATCCACAGAGATGTCACAGCTAAGCACTGACGAAGATTCTTTGGACTAGAAGAAAAATAGAAATATATTACATCATTTAAAAAAAAAAAAAAAAAAGAAGTCTGTTACCCTCATCTCAGCATCCCATTTTGGGAGGATCACATAGGTGAAGATATCTGAGCCCACTCTTTGGGACTTTGGGTGTTCTAGTTTTTTCTTTAAAAGCACTATCATCCTCACCTGGAAGATACTGGCTCCATAGGGAGTTCTCCATGCATTAAGAAGGTTATCTTTCCCAGTACTCACAAACCATTTACCTAAAATATAAAACAGAAGGACTATGAAAACATAGGAAACAGACATCTGACAGATTTGGGTTTTCAACTCAGAGCTATGAAATTTGTTAATTAATTACCATTACAAAAGCTCTCACTACTAATTAACGTAGCAGTTTTGCTTACAATCAATGTAGACACTCATGCTTTTGCAGTCTGTTACATACTAGGAAATCCCTAGGCTTCGTAAGTAGAAATAGCTTTTTACACACAAATCAACCCTCACAACAGCTTTTAGACGACTGGATGGCTGTTTGTAGATAAGTATGTTTGAATTCAGAGACAACAGAGTCTCTGAAAACAGGGATATTATTAATAACTTCAGAAACTGAGATACTAAGTAAGTTTTGACTATCAAATGAGCTATGACTATGTAATAACTCATCAGCAAAGCATGAATTAGAGCGCTGACCTCCAGTTCTGTGTTTGGGGCAACTTACCACAGTAAGCAAACTTGAGTGACAATACACAACTCTCATGAAGGTGTAGTTGATATTTGTCTGGTTTATTTACATGAAGCACTTCCACGTTGCTGCTCTCCATTCCCACAGCTAGCCATTCACCAGTAGGACAATAACCAAGGGAAAATATCTGGAAATTAAACCACATTTACACTTTTTAATTTTTCCTACTGATACACTTTTATTTTTTTTTCTACAATGGTTAAATTAATTGGGAGAGGGAGAAAGAGAAGGGTCAAGTAAAATTCACATAGTTCAACAGCAAGACTGCTGTTCAAAATTGAAGTGACTAAATAACCCCTGTTCTTAACTATTAAGTTACAAAAATAGGAAAAGAGAGTAGTGTCAGGCTAGCATTTTGTTCTGAAAGCTAAACATGTGAAAGCTCCAAACTATTGTACTGTAAGCAGCCAAAAGGAAGAGAGGAAACAATCTGCCCGTTGCACTGGGCCAAATCTCATCTTTCATCCTAAATGCTTCCCCCCCACACACCCCACTGCAAGCTGAGGGAAAATCCAGTTACCTGTGACGTGAAGTCATGCTGTTGTAGCTGCCTCCCCTCCCTCAAGTCCCAGGATCTGACAGTGTTATCCAAACCTCCTGTCCAGAGCTTGGTACCATCATTAGAAATGTCAATACAGCTGGCTCCGTCTGTGTGGCCCTGGAATTGCCTGATAAAACAAACCAGATTGAATAATGATTTCCTGCCAGAGCTCAAGGTAAACACTGTTGTGGTGTTAGTTTTGGACTCTGTATGTGTGTGTCATCTCTTCTGTGTCCACTGATGGGCAAAAATCAGCCCCTCCCTCTTACTGAGCATGAAATACAACACTATTACAAAAAACATTTTGCAGGTGCTACAGAAATGAATAGCAACATGGCTAGCTGAAGAAAGTAAAATACTTCCCATCAGGTTTTGAAAAGCAAAAAATAAGCTTATGGGAATATTAAAGTATAGGAACTACAGTTAAAAGCACTAAGGACAACTCAGATCAAAACACGTGCTGAGGGAACAAAACTCCTGCAGTTTCAGAAAACAGCTTCTGTGTTTTTCCTTGGCTGCAAGTCAAGACAATAAATAATAAGCAAAGATATTAATAGGACGAGATCCAGACAGAGATCCAGATAGTTAAACGCAAGCATTGCTGAGTCAGCGAAGTTGCATTCTCTGTGGCAGGAGATCACAAAAATCTAAATGGTGCAGTTTGTTTTATAATCTTCTCATTAGTAATTCTCAGCTTTCAGCAACCAGAAGGTCAACTCAAGTTTTCCCTAATCTTTTGGCAAAAGCCTTCGGAGGCTCCTGCATTTTTCATCAGCAATTAGCTTTAGGAAAGTCCTGTGCCTCAATGTGAAAGGTGGAGGGTGGAGGGGAAAAGACAACTAGCTTGGGAATGAAGGGTATGAATCACTAAGAGCTGCCACAGAAAGGTCATGCGGCACATTTTGTTTTGTAGCTCTCGTCTCAAAATTCCACATGTTATCAATTAGCAAGATCAGCCAGCAAGTGGTGGGAACACTTACAGCAAACACCCAAAATTCAAGATGGTCATAGATGGAGAGAGCACACCTTTATAGACACTGAGCATGCATAGGGCAAACTGAAGATTTTGTGCAACTAAAATCATCTTTGTTAACCTAAAAGTGCAACAGAAAGTAAAATTTGCATGCACGTTAATATTACTCTCTGCAGTCAAATTTTAGCTAATTAACTGATACACGGGAAACTTAAATGAAACAGAGCAGACTAAGCAGATTCCTCAGTGCTTGTGTTGGAACTTTTAAAATATCATAGCCTTTCCCAATTTAGGATCTCTTTTCTCATAATATTGTAAGCCACCACTACTTTGGTAAGCATAAACCAAAATTTACCTCCTAGTAAACCACACAGTTAGTTGCTAAGAGCCATTTCACACATGGCCCTATCTTTTTCTCTGCCATAGCACTAATGCTGAATATTGACCTGCCAGAAACTTTAATCTTCTACAAACATAGACATTAATCAAAGGTCTAACAAAAAAGTTCTAAAGTAATTTACATGGCAGTCCATTTATTATACTCTTTGCAACCCCTTCCAAAAGTCTAAGAGATCAAATTGCCCCCCAAAACTCAAATACCTCTCATGAATGACCAAACATCAGTCCTTTATGCTTTCCTGAAGAACTGAGGGGATCCACATTTTTAAGCTTTTGTAAGATTAATTTCATCACTTATCATCACTAAATAAATTTCTCTTCATTACTTAACAAGGATTAAGACCAAGAACAAACCTCAAAGAGTTCCCTAAAAGGCATGTTCAGTCTACATCAATGACAAACCAGCAGAAATGCTATGTGAAGAAACCTGCCGACAAATCTCAACTAACCTAAACCAACAAGAATTTTTAAACTGACTGCAGTAGATTATAGACCAACCCTTAAGGCCCTGAAAGTGCATTTTGCAGGACTAGGTTGAAGCTACCAAAACTAGTTTCTGCCTAACTCAGGTGCAAACTGCATTCTTTGCATAAGAAATACTATTTACTCTGCTGTCATGAACCACTATTCAGGGAGATAAATATTTATGTAGCTGTCCAAAGAGTAAAGTTTTCTGTAAACAAGTAATGACTCACCTGACCAGTGTCTGATTGTGCAGATCCCACACTGCGATGTTGCCATCACTGCAGCAGGAAAAGCACACCTTGGAATCAGGGCTGATAGCCAGAGCGTAGCAGGCAGGGGCTGAGGACGTCAGCTCCGCTTTTATACGAGGAGTTGGTGCTGCCAGGTCCCATATGGATAATGTGCTGGCTTCCCCGCCAACTATTAGGGTGCATCCATCAGGCAGCAATTTACAAGAGCGGATGTAGTTATCTCTGTTCTGTACAACACAAATCACCTCAGTTATGTTAATACACGCCTGCCAATAATGACCACTAATATGATCCTGACTGCATCCAAGTTTTCAACAGTATGCTATTTTTTTCCATTACCAAAGTACTGAAGAGGAACCAGCAGATCCTAAAAGGTTTCAAACGCCTACTTCTCATCGCTACCCAGAGACTGCAGCTGCAGAAGTTAAACTACAGACTCCTGTTGCCACAGTCTACTCTGGTTTAAACCTGACAAATGGCAAGTCTTCTGTCTCATTACACAACAACAGAGCCAAAGTAAGCTTGCACTTCTGCCAGTGCACTCCATCAGCTAAGGTCACCAACAACAGAAATATGAAAGCAAATGACCTTTCATTTGGCATTTAGGCAACCCTGTATGAAAATACAGCTCAAGTCTCATGCCTTTCAGTTTTTGGAGTTTTCTTTCAAATACTATTTTGCATTCACCACTTTGAAGTTAATATTCTAAGTATTCCTATACTGGCCCTGGATTTATGCTTCTTCTCTGTTGTTCAACATGATTCTTATCACATTTGTGATACTGTTGCTGATTGACAGGTAGTACAGGAGACTTAGAGATGGAAAACATTTCAACCTTCATTTATTACAGGTTTGAATCCTTAAGTGCATTGGTTGCCCATTTCTCTGTAAAAGCTGCCAAATTAACATGGTAACAGTTCTTCGGGAAATGGAGAGTTAAGATCCTTAACTCTAAACTTATAAAAAAAAACACTGCAAGAAGTAATCAACATCATTACTACTACTACTTTGGGTTTTTTTAATCACAGCAAAGGAGCAGTAAGTAGTGCAGTGAAAACGTCGGCTTAGTGAGTCAGCCATTACTGCTCTGTAACTAAAATGAAGGCAACTAGGACTGTACATCCAGACACATACCTGCCACGGAACAGAATACATATTCAGCCACACTTTTACTAATAGACAACTAACTACTAAAGGCAGCAGTAAGTAACAGGTAAAAGCTGAAAAACCCAAACCAAACACCCCATCACATTTACTTGGATCAATACTGAAGATAGAATTATTTTCATTCAGAATATATATTACTGTGCTTTGCAACATTAGGTCTTTTCAGTTAACATTTCACAAATGTCTATGCTGCTTCCAATCTGAGAAGCATCTTTTACTAACTTGATTTGAGCTTTTCAGCTACCTATACTACCCCACTTAGTCCATTTTGTATCCTGCAGATGTGAAAACAACCAAAACGCGTACCTTGTGGATCACCAACAAAAGCATAGCGAGCCTTAAAATGACCTTGGTACCATGTCATGTTATTTCATTACATGGTTGCTACTCTCTAACAAGAGGTTGTCACTCCTGGTGTGAGTTAAACACCTATGAAGGTGCTGTGTAGCCCTGCATAGGCCAAGCTACATTTGTTTAAAACTC
>KL261964.1:40829-66120 GCA_000699545.1 Podiceps cristatus | reverse complement strand
CACATACATAAAAATAGGGTGGGGGGGGGGGGGGAATAAAAAGCAAAAAAGTCAGGTACATTCTCGTCTCAGACGTCTTATCTGTTATTTCACCCTTAGTGATGATATTTATCCCTAAACAAACCAGTACTCTTCTCTGAAATTCCACCTGTTCTGTGTTAAAAAAAAAAAAAAAAAAAGACAGCTAAATACATAAAGCAGGAAACAGAGCTCCTTGTCATATGAACAAAATCCAGGCAGGGACAGCTATTTCCTTACTGAGTCTCCAAGGAGCGGCTACCCTTGTGCAGAAGTTCCTGTTCACCTACCAGGCAGTCCAGCTGAGAGACAGGGCTCTTGTTGCCAGGCTGGCTGATGTCCCAGACTTTGACGCACCCCTTCCCACCCGTGTACACGTGTCTCGTGGGGTTGCTGATGGTAACTGCGCACACAACTTCCCCGTGGTTCAGAGTGTTGATCTGACGGGCATGGCGAGGGATCCCTGGACCAATGAGGGCATCAGGAGGGAAAGGAACCGGCTGCATCTGACCATCTGCAGTAACATGAAAGGAGTAGGCTCTTTTCGGGGAAGGGAGAGAAGAGAGAAAACTATCAGCTGGTTGCAGTGTTATAATGCAAGAAAAACACAGTAGTTTTTAATTTGATTTCTTTACCGATCTTTTTCTCATGAAAATCAGGGCTACAGCACCAAGTAATACAGACACATGAAACCTCGAGGGAGGCAATGATTCACAATAGGTACTTTCAGCTTGCCTCACCTAAAGTGTTCGTGCAGTGGGGAAGCATGTTAAATTCTACCCTTAACTCTACAGACCAAGGTCACGGCAGCTATCCCTCAGCCACCCGGATAATCAAAAGATCCTTCTGGTTTCTAGCCAGCAGTTCCAAGCCTC
The DNA here is from genome assembly GCA_000699545.1 of Podiceps cristatus. Taxonomy (NCBI): domain Eukaryota; kingdom Metazoa; phylum Chordata; class Aves; order Podicipediformes; family Podicipedidae; genus Podiceps; species Podiceps cristatus. Next base: position 65,227 of record KL261964.1, on the reverse strand, counting down.
AGCACGTCCTGCAGCAGCAATCCCTCACCAGGCACTACCCTTTCAGCCTTCTTCCATGAGGCTTGCACCTGTTGCCTTGCAGTAGCACTAGCCGAAGTTCAACTTTTACTCCGTTTCCGCACCTCATCTTTAACATCAGCACCAGCTGTGCTCACATGCCTCTCTTTCCAGCTGGTAACTAGAGCTTTAAACAGAAAACAGAAACATGCAGAGTGCTTGCACACACCTTTCATCAGAATACTGATACCATCTTCTCATAATTATGTTTTCTTGAATAAGTATTGTGGAAAAGCTGAAAGGCTCAGTTTCCCAGGTAGTTTCGGCACTTCTGTAACACCTTTTATTCAGTGCATGATTTCAACTATATGGAAACTGAGGGTTGAAGCAGCAAATCCCAACACTGAATAAAAACACTCCTCCTTGGAGAAAGTACACAAAATTATTTCTTTATGCTCACTGTAATGTTTAAAGTCAGCTCTGCTCAAGGACCAGGGCACAAAGAGCAGCTAATAAAGGTTTCAGGTGCAAGAGGTTTTGTTTGTTTGTTTAAATAATAACGAAAATACTACTGCAAAAGGGGTTTTGTTACACTGGTAAGTTCCTTTTTTGCTTCTCCTGATTTAAGCACATCCATAGCTAACATTTTTGATGTGCTGTTGCATTAACAGCATTCTTCAAAAGGCCATAGTGGATAAAAAATGGTGAGATATGAGTATCCTTTTTTTTTACTAATAAGCTACCGTCTCCCTAGTGATACCTTTATTTTTCTAATACAGTCTTGTTTTCAGCATTGCCCTTTCTTTCCAAATGTATGTTCTTTCTCAGAAATCTTCAGTCACTGTAGCTCAAGAATTAATATTGCATCACTCTTCCAAGGATCCAGCAATAGATAATTCAATTTAATCTTCTGTTCTGTGCTCTGAGCTAGTATTTTCAAAGTATTTTATTGCATGTTTCCAAGTATTGCACAGTTTGAAAGGAAGGAACAAGCAAGATGCCTGGACCCGTAACAGATATCACAAAGCAAGTGAATATGCCCTGGAGCAGAGCAGAAGATACTCCTTCTAAAAGAGTGAGAACTGGAGAGCTGAAAGAACTCTACAGTTCTTTCATAGAGAAGGTAACAGTGGAAACAGTGATCCCACGCAATATCACTGTTTTGTCAGAAGGGAAGGGTAAAAAGTAGTTAACATTAACTGCTATTAAACAAAGAAGAAATTAATAGTGCATATACATGCAATTCCTGTACCTCATTCATGTTTCATGGTTGGACATGTGAGTTGAAAGCCTGCTCAGAGAATACACAGACATGGAGGATGAGCGAGTACAATAGAGATATTTTTAATTTTTTTGTGATGGAAATGTCAGGAGTAGGAAATGTAAGATAAGGGAGGAAGTGCAAAATTCACTCCCTTACCTGTATACAAGATCGTACGGTATATCAAATGTATTTCTTCCCATAAGACCCTTTCTCTTCTTTCGTATGAAGAATTACAGTAACGATAAAGGCTTAACTAGAAATCTCTATCATTTCTGTGAAGAGTAGAGACGGGACTGTTCCAAAGTAGTTATTCACTAAACAGATGAGACACAGGATGGGAGAAGAAGCAGAAGAGGAGTGGCAACAAGACTGCTTGAGGCTGAACAACTGCTCAGGTTCAGGTACAGAATCCAACTAAAGAGTCATAGCACTTAAGAGGCTGAAAAGCTGGGCCCCATCCTGGGCTCCAGATCAAAGTCAGTTGCAGAATATTTGTTAGCAGTAAGAGTACACAGAACTGTACAACTTTGAAGTCTCAGCCTGCCCTTGCTTTTATCATGGATAGAAGAAAAACAATTAAGCAAGTATTAAGCAATTTTTTCCAGCATGTTCAAGATGAATAATCCACTTGTACAGTATTATTTTTTTTAATAGAAGGTTACAACATAAATGTTCTGCTCAATTCAAAATACTTAAATAATTGATGTTTTGAAATGCTTCTGTGCATACATAGTTTCTCAATTCTTGCTGAGATGGGGTGGGAGGAAGACAATAGGAACATTTTTCAAGTGCTTCGTGCATACTGTTGAATTACGATGACTCTTCTGCTCTGAAATGCCAGAGACTTACCCAGTATACTTTTAATCATGTAGAATAATACCAGTATGATCATGTTTAAAGTGTGGTTATATAGATCATAAGAGTAGCCTCTGCTTTTTATCATCATGAGTAGGCATTTGCTTCCAAGACTGGTTGGTCAGGACTCAGCATGACTGCGTTTGAGGGCCTAACAAACAGACCAGTGATAGTTTCTTGCAAGCCAAGACAGCTTTTTCTACAGTGCAACTTATCAGCAATCTACTGTATAAAGAAATGGCTACACATTGCCAAATCCCTCTGCCCCTGCCAAGACAAGCACACACAAAAAAGTAAATGTTCCTGTTTGATCGAAGATGTGTGGCATGCCATATTAACATCACCACTGTCAGCATACTTATGCGGTCTAGTAATTTGTGTCTACTAGGTATTATGGTATAGTTTTTCATTACACATACCTTTTACTTTGAAAAAACTTGCCTCATTTGCAAGACTGACACTCCCTAGACAAGGAAAGCTGTTGTCTCCAAAAGAACACCGTACTGGAGACATCAATGCAAACAACTACTCTCAGCTCAATCACTGTTCTCCTTGGCTACCTCTCCATCAGGTCACCATGATAGAGGGCCTACTCTGCTACTTTTGGGGAGGACCACACTTCCAGTGCTACACCTACAAAGCTGTCCATGTACTTACGTATGATTAAGAAATGACTCAGTTTTTAATGCATTAAATATATTCATGGGCCTGCAGTCTTGAAACTGACAAGCATTTTTGTTTTCCAGCCTTAGAAGAGTCAATGATTAGTAAAATCTGGTAAATTCCTGAGTTCTCTGAAGCTCAAGGTATTTCTTGACAGGCACCCCTTGCCCACCCATCTTTCTCCTCAACAAATTGCTACTGACATCTGAATTCTGTAAGACTGCAAAAATGTAGTATGTATTTTTTTCCTTTTGTGATATCTTTTAGACCTGACAATGTATGCCAGAAACTGTTGCTCAGCTTCACCACAATAACAGATTTCTGTCTCACTCACAGCATTCTGCCTCTGTGAAATGACTGAGTTCCATGATTGTCCATCTTCGGTCAAATGACTTAGCATTAAGATAGCCCTTCCAAATGCTGGGCTAACAACCATGGCGAACAAAGTTCTTATACAATTCAATTACAATTTAACATGAAACAAGCTAAGTAGATATCAATTAATCTGTTAATATACACTTGTAATATACACAGTTACGGACAAACTTGAATGCCTTTTATTTAGAAAAAAAGTTCTTAGAACCAGTATACTGTCACTTACGATTATATTCTTTCTGAATAACAGAAATATTCTCCTGATCTACTGCATCCAAAGACTTCTCCTCATGTGTCAAAGCAGCACTGAGACCCCGCAAAGCTCATATACATTATAGCACAGTAGGTCATACTAATACAACCCAGCTTCTTAGCTTATATCTGTTAATTATGGCCCTCCAATTCCCAAATAAGTATCAATAAGCATATAATAAGTATCATCTGACATGCTGACGAGTTCAGAATGATTAATTCACTACTCAAGAACAGAGCAAATCAACTAAACTACCTAACTGCCAGCTACTCTTAAGTACTCAGATTGATACAATGCATGCAACTCCTGTCTGCTTAAAGTACCATGCCTTTAAAAAAAAAAAGAAAAAAAAAAAAAGCTTCCACTTATCCCTCCAATTCAAACAGAATTTCGTTACCAGCACAAAAATATCCCAACTGCAAAGCACAAAAGCAGACAGTTCCTTCTACTGATGACTGCATTTTACTTTCAGCTCCTCTTCGTACTCCAGCTTATTTTCAGTTGTAGTTACCACAAACAGTGAATATCTGAGTATGGTCTTTCATTATATAGGACAAAATGCCAAGAAATAAGGATAAACGTATTTGTACAACCACCTATTCTAGAAAAAACAACTACATTCTAGAATATAATAAAATTAGCCTTCCTTTAAAATATTACTCATTGGACATTCAAAGAACAAGTGTGAAGATCAGGAGAACTGATATATTTTTAATTTTTCCCTTGAGCAATTCCAGAACAGTATTCTATTCCTTTCCAAAAACAGAAAGAAAAGTCATTTTATAACTAGAAATTGAAAAGACTTAACATTTACCACATGAAATTTCCCTGCCCTACTAAAATGAGAAATGTATATTTTCAGCTATTTTAGTGTCTGCGTAGATAACACCTTGTGCTTCAGTGAAAACCACATTTGAATAAAAATACCGAGAAATACATTTGTCCTCAATGTTACCATTAATTTACAATTTTAGACACCGGGGAAGCAATACTATGGACATAAATCTTACCACTGAGCTTGCAGTGCACAATCTAACTATTAGAAGGTGTGGTTCACATCAAGAAGAAATCCACAAGAACGTTAATTTAGCAGCCATAGAAGGCTAAAAGTTAAATAAGTACCTTGCTAGAAAGGCTATGCAAAGTGAATAACGTGATTACAGCAACACACCAAGAACTTATAGTCCAGGGCATAGTGAAATGTCAAAAACACAGAGTGCAAGACTAAAGATACTACATGTCCATATCCGAAACTAGTACTGATTTCCTGCCCCCAACCTAAGATAAAGATAATTAATGATTAGGTGATACCTCAAGGCAATCTGGAAGAAAAAAACACACACCCTTAAAGCAAACCAACCAACCACCACGACCACCCCACAAAAAAACACACAAACAAACCAACAACAACAAAACAAACACAACAGAAGAGCTGCTAAGAAAAGAATAATCTACTGATGGGAATCAACTTTGAAACCAAGAATATGAAAACTTATTTTATGCACATTCATACACACTAATAGATATCAAGTCCTTGACTACAAAATTGATTACCAAACTATGAACGGCTGAAGAGAGAAAACAACTAATATGTGATCAGAAGTGTGTACACCAAAATAGCAAAGTAATATGAAAAACCTGAAAAGCCTTATAGCAAATCATTGAACACGCCCCAAAAAAACTCCAAAAACCACAAAAACCCCCAAACCAACAAACAAAAAATAAATTTAAAAACCCAACCAACCAATAAATAAAAAACAACTAAACAAAAAACCCCAATAAAACCCCCCACACCTGCTACCAAATGCAAAGACTAGTTCATTTGTATAATTAAGAAACTGCTGAAGACACTTTGACTTTCTATATTGCTATCCAATTTCCCAAGTACATCTGTACCACTGCTAACAAGGTTAGAGTCTGCAAAGAACAAAACTGAACATAAAAAGTGGTAGTGAAGACTTACATTTAATCAAGTTAAAGACAACCAAAAGACAAGTTTTCCAGACAACAGTCCCTTCCTTGATAAAAGCAGACAACAAGTAGGAGTGGGTTCTTAAGAGGCTACTAATTTTTCTAACAAGCTAGTCATTGACAGATCTCAGAATACACAGGGGTTAAAGAAAACTGGATGCTATCAGAAACATCATTAATTTGGAAAGAAAGGAACTTAATTTTCTCCTGAAAGCGGGGCTGGCTAAAAAAACAAAAAAACAACAAAAAAAACAAACAAACAAACAAACAAACAAAAAAACCACGAAAAACCAAAAAACCAAAAAAAACAGTCCCAGCATAACCACTGATGAAAATGTGCAGCTGTGAGCATACACATACGGTTGGGATTCAATAGTTCAGTCTGAAAATTCTCTGTACCATTTGCCATGAGACTCAGACTCAAACTCCTCATCTCATGAAACAAATCCAATGTGGCACCGTTATCGCACTCTTAAGAAAAGGTAGATTCTGAAAACAAACCAGGAGTGCTCCACTAGTATGCATGACTACATAACCTGTGTACTTTGTACAGAAAATACAGGAGACTTGCCTAATGTAGGCAAGAGATACTCAAAGATGCCGCAGGCAGCAGACAGCATCTAGCTAGCTGTAGCCAATCAAGACTGAAAGAAGAGATCATTCTAAAGCTGTCAATGGAAAGCAAACAGACCAGTTTACAGAATTTTAGGTTTGCTTCACTTACAAGGAAGGTAAGCAAAGGAGTCACTTCAAAGGAAATGACTGCCTAAGTCCAAGTAATGACCACAAAAAAAACCATTACAGAATAGATGTGCAGAGTAGGGAGTATGCATCAAAGCAGGCGATCTATGAAGCAGCATGAATAAAGTGCTGAAAACACCAAATAAGAAGATTGGGGGGGTGGGGGGGGGAGTGTGAGTGTGCAAAAAAATACCTGAAACCAAACAAAACCCCCCCAAAAACAACTAACACAGAAGTATTGTAATTTAGCTATGAAATACCATGATACAAAGTATACCAGCATACATGCACTGCTTTTGTGCCTTAAATAGTGCAACAACTAGAACCCGGGCACAGAAAATTTCTGACTGGACAAAAAATAAGTGTTCAGAGTTTATAATATAAAATATTGCCAGGCATTATTAATGGAATGAGTCATTGAAAGCTTATGAATATACTTGTTTAAAAGTGAAAAAACTTACAGCCACTGGATTATGTGATCTCCAAAAATATTTTGAAGTCAAATTCTAAAGTCAGCAAGAATAAGCCTGACCCTTAATAAAGCAATGTTTTCAGAACACAGCCTGTTTCTTACTGTACTAAATCTAAACACACCACCATCTGATACACAACACCAACTCACTGAGCCCTCACTTCAGTGATCTTGTCAACATGCCACCAACTTTTCCTTAAGTAAATCCAAGACTGAACAGGTTTCTCACACTGCCAACAGATAGCTAAGCCTCTACTCAAAAGCATGGTGGATAACAACGAAAACACAGTCATGATGGCTTTCCTAATCGAAGTCTGCTTCTTTCCTACTGTTACGGAAAAAGCATAGAAGATGAAACACACTCTTTTGCCTGTAATCTGGTGTAATTTAAGGATGTTTACATAACTGACATTACAATGTATCACTAGCTATTAACAGGAGTTCAAAATGAAGGCAAACAGAAATATGTGTGTATATAATTTTCACCACAGTGTGTTTTGTAACTTAGTATCCTAAAAGCAGTATTTTCTGAATTTCTCCTGAAGCTGTAAAAGGAAAAAATAAACCACGATAGATCAGTAAAGATGACAGTATGTAACAGGAACACCCAGCACAGGAAGCACAGAGTGTTAAGTGAGTTTCAAAATTATCTAAGTACCTAGATAGAGAGAGACTACTCTAACTGCAGCTTTCTGTTGAAAGAGAAGACAGGACCGAATGCCAAGTGTGAAGGGACAAAGAACAGGTTCTAACAGTGTCAAAAAGTCTGTTATAATTCTCTCTGCCTCACTCTGTCCAAGAAAACAGATTAGTCAAATTTGCAGTCTATACTCTGTTTGTACCTGCATAGACTAGTTGTCCAGAAATACTCTAAAAAAATAACCACATTTTTTAAAAGGTCATTCATGCTCATGGCTCGACTGGACATTGATAAGCTTACCAAAGCCAAATTAATATAAAAATTGATCTCTGCTGTTTCAGTGAATTTATTTTATTGTAACACCAATAAGCCACAGCATCACAGAAGTATTTTAATCACCTTTTTATCGACAACTAAAACTTTTCAATAAAAAGAACCTGTTGTGAAAGTTATCCTACATTTACGCACCACCTGCTGCACAACTGCTTCACCATGCTTTTGCTCTCCAGCAGCACACTTAGAGAAATGTTTTAAAGAGCTTGCTCCATTACACAAGGTGTACATCAGTTGCTAAAGTAACTGCTGCAGATACCCACTGTGATCAACAGCTGCAGACTCTCACACCGGATAAAATAGGTGCCAGACAAGGAGTCTGTGAGTTTGCACTACACATTTATGTTCAGTATAGTAAGAAGTTTAGTTTCAGTATGTTTTTATCTTACATACCAGTCTACCAGTCTGTAGTCCCCCCAGAAAGGAGGAAATAAAAAAACTTAAAAGTATACCTTCAACTGCTTTTCCTTGGAAATACATATATGCACATCTGTTTTGGGATATGACAACTACCATGTGAGAATCTATAGGCTGCACCTCTTAGCAGAAGAAGTCTAAAACAATCTCTTGGGAACAACCAGACACTACCCTCTTTGGAATTCTTGTTCACTGACACAAGATAACTTTATTCTCTCCAGATATTGCAGATGTTACAAAAAATGTTAAAAGTTACTTACGGTTTTCCCCCAGGAATCCCTGCTAGATTTGGAGGAATTCCAGGTACTCTCATGTGAGGAGGAGGATCAAACCCAACCTGACAATGAAAAATGAATTAATCTTGCACTTTCAATTTTTCATTCAGTAAGCCCCTTCTCTTCGCCCCCAAGATACCATGCATTTAACCAAATCATGGGTTCTACCCGCAGCATTAGAGAAGCGCATGCCCCTTCATAGGAGGGGAAAGTAAGACATTTTCCCTTGGCATGCTTCTGCTAGAAATATTCAGATGTGAATAGAAAGCCAATAATGTGTATCGTGCATTCAGACCACTGAGCATAACACAAATAACTCTGTGTTAGCACAGAGCTAGCCCTGGAATTGGAGTCCGTGCCGTGTTGGCATGTAGCCACGCCAGCGCTCTTTAGCTCCGTGACAGATAGTGCGTACCCACGCAGGCACAGCGCAGTGCTGGAAAGCAGCTTCAGGTCCCAGCTACAATCTCTCCGTGGCTCCACATTGCCCTGTGTGGGCACATCAGCCAAGATCTCTCACGGAGCGACACTGAAGGGTGCAGACAAATTTGTCTACAGCTTAAATATACTATGGTCTCTTTACATACTGCAATTCCAATAAACTTAGATCCTGAATAAATATGTGCATCAAATAATACAAACAAAAATTCTGGATGAAACAGACTTAGTTTTAATTCTGAACACTACAACTGATTTAAAATTCTTATTGCTCTAAGGAGCACCTATGCTACTTAGAATTTCCACATTTTCACAGAAAAGCCCTGTTTACCAGTTTGAAAGAAAAGTAGCCGTATCTACTGCAATGAGAAGATGACAAGCTTAAGTCCAACCTTGCAGATTTCCAAGTAGGGAAGTTTGTCTATGCATACAGCTGCCATCAAGCTCATGTTTGCAGAATCAGGCCCCTAAGTTATTCTGCTCGACTGCAGCTATAACTACTATGGCTCCATTTACTTGCTACACCCACAACAGCAACTATTCTTAACACACCTTACAGAGATCCAAGATATGTACCAACCAACTTCTCATGTTGATTTCCACAAAAAACAAAATACAAGGACAGAGACGTAAATAAAAAGACTTACATGCTTCAAGATTAATTTGGTATGTCTGTATGGAACACAAATCTGGTTGAGCAAGAAAAAAGCAGATGTCCAGAGCACCAGTGAAATGCTTTGTAGCTACCAAAACTACCTTTCAATTTAAATCATAAAACAGCGTTTTGGCATTTATTAATCAAAGAACTGATGAAGATGAGGAAAAATGGAAACATACAAAAATACACCAAGATTCTTTGTTTTCAAGGTGCAAATTTGTTTCTCCATCCACGCAGCAAAGTGAAACACGCAGTGAAGCTGTCAAGCCTCTGGTGCTGTTATAGCTTGGGAATCTGACAGTGCTAAATGAAGCACGCAGCTCTTCTCAGTGAACCACAACTCACACGACTGAGATTGCATGCAACGTATGGCCTACCATAGGAGATCTTCCATAGGCAACCACAGCAGCTGCAGCAGCAGCAGCACTCATCTGGGGTGACATATTGTGCAGACTGGCATAGGCTGCCCCTGGACTGGTTAGCTCTCCGTTCATGCCAGCATGAGGTACCATTCCAAATGGAGCAGGGTAAGGTCCTGGTACTGCCAACGGTGTCCGCAAACCTGCAGCTATGGAATAATGAAACCAAGTAGTTTTGTTTATATATTCCTCCATACAGGGAAGAAAACAGCCCGTTTTTTCCCCTATAACACCTAACCTTACCCTCTCACATACACACAGCACGCAAAAGCACTGCCATGATATATCAGTACCACCCTCTCTTTTCACTCAGTGTAAATACGACCTACTGAAGTCTGAACTTGCTGATTGCTTCTAACAATCTCTTCTAGCATTACCTATTTCCATTTCTGTAATATTTTCCTGTTTACATTAATCTCTCCTTTGCCAAATTAAGCAGTAAAGCTGACAGACATGGTTTACACAGCTCATGTCTGAAGCAACCGTGCTGTACCAGCCTGAATAGCAAAAGTAAACTTCCCCCTGCATTTGTCAAGATTTACACTGCAGCAAATATTAGTAGACTCAGACAAAGAGCTGGAGAAGAGATTGCATTCAGAGTAAGTACCAGAAACTTCTGAGAAGTCTTTTTATATTGCATTCAGTCTCTGGATTATTTGCAAAAAAGATAAAGACAAAAGTAAACAAAGGAGGATAAGAGATAGAAAGATATTCAAACGCCTGATAATCCAAACATCTGCTTCTCATCAAGCCCTCTCTTGATATCAAGAACAAAGGAATACATTTAGTTAACATTCACACAGAACTACATACATAAAAAAGATTAATTTCGGAACCATAAAAACATGTGAGGTAATGCATTACCAGCTTGGTTAACCAGAGGGTCCATTGTTGGAGGCTTGCCAAGGCCTGGACGAAGTCCTGGAGTTGCACTAGTGCCTGGGGTTGGCACATCACTTCGAGGAGTTGGTGTGCTGGATTTCAGAACAGGCGTGCTGGCTTTTTCATGCTGGTATCATTAAACAAATTAAATGAGTATTATTTTTAATCCAGGCCATATTATACAATTTATCACAACAGCAGCTGGGATGCTGGGCACCTACTACCTAGTCCCTCAGCCAATTTTCATAAATCCATGCAATGCTGACAACATTAAATTGTGAGAGAGAAATGCTGACCTTTTTGATTGCTGCCAAAATTAAAATAAGAAATGTAGAAAGTTATTTTTCCTTCTTCCATTGACATAAAAAAAAAGGCTGAGCTAATTTTTTCAGCACAATACAGTACACATCACCAAATTATTTTAGCTTGAAATTATTACTGTCTCAATTATTACTAGTCACAGCAAATCTAAGTACAAAACCAGAATACCACCATAGTTGATAGTAGCAAGAAATTGTGACACAAAAGCTACAGACAATCTGATCAAATTATTAGCAATGCTGCAGTAAGAGTTTTCAAAGAATAATGGCTTATTTAGAAGCATTTATTAAAAGCCTGGAGAACATCTTAGTCACTATATACAGATTATCTTAACCCATAATCTATTGCTCAAGAAAAAATAAACAACGCTTAAGTGATTCTTGTACTTCATAACAAATTTGCAACTCATTTCACAGAAATGTAGGAAATACAAGAGATCAAAATGAAGTAGAAAATACTGCTGAAGAGAAAAGCTGTATAATACTACAAAGGTCTGGAAAAACAGTACTCTGTTTCAGCTTCAAATGTTTAAAGCCATGTACTTTCTGCCACAAGTCGTTGCAGGAGAATGGAGACCTAAACTTTACAAGAAAGAAGAATGTTTGTCCGGACAACAGACTTCTACCCACCAGACTCATTTCTTTGGATTTGAGGGAAGTGGAACTTCCTGAAGAAGCGGTAGATGCTGGACTACTAGATGCATCTTTCTTCAGCAGGCGGGTTTTATCTATACCATTTTCACGTGGTGAATGAGTGGGACTTGCCCTTGGGGAAGAAGGATCCTAAAACAACGGGAAGGGAAGAACAGCACAGAACTGTGTCATGGGTTGATACACAAACACCACTAAGGTGTCTATGGGAAAAAAACTAAATTAATTTAATCAGAAATTTCAAATGACAAGATTTTTTTTATCTTTAGTCTATAGAAATATTTATTCTATAGAAAAAAAGCTGAAATCCCTTCATCAATTTAGAGACTGAAGTTCATATAGTAAGCAATCTGGTTTTATTTTACACTACACATAATCATGAACTGTTTCCAAGCATGGAGCTTGCAATCTAAGTATACCTAAGTACAAACTAAGTCAAACACACACGACACGTGGTAAGAGCAAGAAAGACCAACAGTAACTGCAGTAAGTTTACACTGTTTTTTCCACGTATGTTCTCCACACGCTGCTAGTGACAACAAACACTTCAATTATTTTCTTTAGCCCATACAAACCCTGCTCATCTCTATCTTCAGAACAAGACATAAAGACGTAAACTTTACACGCCGTAGTATCTGTCACTTTCTTCTAAATACCATTTGCACTTGCATCACTACTTAAATCTACAGGAAAAACTGAAATCACCTCTCAGGTGATTATCCTTCTCTCTTCCAGAGGCACTCTCTTCATTTACTTTAACCCGAAATAGCCAGCCCAGCAAGCTACAATGCCATCAGAGCTCTGCAGGTTCTCCATGCTCTTCTGGCTCATGAGAATAGCAGCAGGGAGGAAGCAGTCCTCACAAAAGGGCACCAAGTCTACTGATTGATAATTGAGCAGTTTCATTGTAAGTAAGGCTTCTGAAAGGATTACTAAAATCCCTAGTTGGACCCCATTTTCCTACTTGGCTGACATGCACATTTGGGCACTTGGGGTTGCTAAAGACAGTTCTCTGTCAGCTTGTCTCCCTGTGCTTTTCACAGAGCAGAACCACCTTGCTACTTCATTCCGGCTTTCAGAATCTCTCTGTGGTATGAAACAAAAGATGAAGAAGAAGGAAGGCACATCCCTTCACCTTGATGCCACTGCCAAATCTCTGCCCTGGAGAAAAAAACTTGGTTTTAACAATACTACGGCTATTAAATAGAAGGTTAGGTATTATCTTCCTTTTTCATTTGAAGACAGTTTGAAAACCTCAGCCCTCCACCTGCATCTCACCACAACTCTCCACTACAGAGCAGCTGTGAAGCGTCAGAACATAACTGTGGAGGGAACAGACCAAAGCAGCAGAAGGAAAAGCTGAGAGGGCAACCAGATAAAGCTCAGAGGAAGACGTAGTAACTGCAGTACTAACAAAAAGGAGAAGTTGTGAATATTTTAACATATCCACACAGAGGATTTTTTTTTTATTCTAACATCTAAATGCACTTTTCCTTTAACCTTTGGGCAAATGTCAAGACTACAAAAATGAAAAAAGTTACCTCATTGGATACATCTACAACCAAGTTATCGTCACTCTTGTCCCCATCACTGTCCTATTAAAAATAAATAAATAGTGTTCATTTCAATTAGTACATTAAGAGCCCAGAGAGAAAGACTACGCAACTACTCAGACATTTTTTGTTTTTCCTAAACAAAAAACAAACAGCCTTTCATTAACTTATTAGCAATAGGGAAAACAATGAAAACAGGAACACAACACCTTATTTCTGCTTCAATAATAAAACCCAAATAAGGCAGAACTAGTTGAAAGGTGGTGGTCTCACCATCAGTGCAAGACAGTCCAAACCCCTTCCTTATTACCATTATAAGCAGCGTTATTACTGCTTCTTAAAGAGAAACTCATTCTGTTCATACGCTCACCTTATGTGTTCATCTTAGGGAAATTACTGTTTGTGTGTGCGTACCTAAAGAAAACCAACAGACCTCAGAAAACTAGAGCTTTTTGACATTTGTTTGATGAATCAACTTCCTCAAAGTGATAGGACAATTTTTCTCATTTTCCAGAAAGGAAAGTTTTGAAATGGAAAGTTCTGGGGAAGAAAAAGCTTCAGAAATGCCAAGGCATTTCAATATTTCTGCCTAACAAAACCAAAATAATCCTAAATGGAATTGTTTTGTTGTGGCTTGTCAAGCTGCATTTTGACTGTTTCACATAAATCTGTGTTCACCTGAACTGCTCTAGTGCCTCACAATAGCTGTTACTCAAGTGCCTCCTGGTCCCTGTCTCCAAAATGAGCTGTGATGTGCCAGTAGACACCTCCTATGATACACAGTGGTCTAGTGATTTCTGCAGTGCATCATGGTCGTTCAATCAGAAGGTGAGTGTTGACTCAAAACCAAAAGCAAACAAAACCAACCAAACAAACAAAAAAATCAAGTGAGTGACAAAACTTAAAATTTTAGTGTGGGCAAGTTCGACATTTCCAATGACAATACTTTTAGTTTAAAAGTTTCTAGGCAAACAAATCAGACATACAAGATTGCTCAAACTGTCCCCCATCTCTTGCTTTCAAAGTATCTGGGCTATCACACTTAACACCAGCAGACAGAAAGTAAAACATCAGTTCCTTTCTCTCACTTCAGGTCATAAATGTTTAAAAAAAAAAAAAAATCGACACATATTTTCAACCCTTCCCTTCTGCATGAGCAGCTGAATATTGCTTCAAGAAATACTGCAAACATATTAGGGACCCAAGAGTGCCACTGAAGACAGAGTGGTGGCTCTGTTTGCCACTCAGGAAGCTGTCCAGTCAAAGGGTGCAAAAGGAGAAGGAACAGAAAAGCTTCAGCCCCAGGTATCTGCCACCTCTTGAAAAGTATGAAGCACCCAGAAGGCAAGAATAGGTTATAACACATTTGAGCATGTGGGAGCACAGTAGGTGGGACACTTGTTCACCAGAAATACTCCCCTAATGAGGGAAAAAATTGCTGCCAAGCAATGATTAGGTGCACTCCACTGACTTTGTCATTTTGAGAAACAGAAATCTAATCTTCAAGATTAGAATAGATCTGGAACTTTCAAATATCCTTGTTTTGCTCAGTTCTTTATTTTGATACTGTATTATCTGTACGATCCATTTCAAGCAAACCACAAACAGAACCACGCATTTAAAATGTGGATGAAAACAAACTGTGCAGTAGGATCCTTTCCACTTCTTTCCAGTAGAAATACAAGAACATCAAGCAAGTTAAGCTTTTTCTTCCTGGTTTTTGTTTTGTTTTTTTGTTTTGTTTTTTTTTTTTAGTATCAAATGTAGCTTAAGAATGCTTAATCTTGAATTATTTAATATGAAAAATGTCCATAGAATATCAAACCCTCGAAGCTGAGGGAGTAACATGGGGAAGTTTGCCAAACCCTCCTGTAATCGAAACAAGATTATAAGAAAGTGGTGGAAATACAACTTGCAAAGCTGTAACAGTACTACACCACCACAATGTGCAGAAAGGGGCAAGTACATCTACTGTTATCCAATAGCTGCTTAGAGATATCCTGGATCCAAATGGAGAGAAATTACCCTACCATATACTGAGGAAATGAAGTGGCACCTGATTTTCTCTTGGGTTTCATTTAAGCAGAAAGTAATTAGTGATTGGACTCATAAACCAATTTGCCACATTATTACTATGTCGAAGAGTAATATCTTCCGTAGATTTATGTTCTGCTTTTCAGTATTCCTTCACACCAGTCCCAGTCTCTAAAACCTATTCAAGTATGATCCTGTGATTTGGCCAAGCATTTAGACTTGAAGCCTATGTGAACCTTTTGAGCTTCATGTATGCCACACTGTTGTACTTAAGTGTCTCTTTGAAACCAAGCAAACTAGTCAAAAACGCAGAACATAAACTATGAACTTTTTATATTTCAATTTGCTTTCTGCTGAAACTGCCATATCAACCAAAAGCAAACTTTAGCATATTGGTACAGCCTCATAACATACACGACTTGCAATGGTAATTGTTATTCAACACAGTAATAGCTAGAATCAGAAAAATATATTAAAGCCCCTCAAATCAACAAAATCCCCAATTTCAAACAAACCTGCAGGTTTTAGAGCAGTCCAGAAAGGAACTCTTGCTCCGACTCCGAAAATGTCCCAGAACACTTGTAAATCCCAAACAGCTACTCTTGGCTCATTATTCCCTGTTGAGGAGTATTACTTGACAATGACCCAAACTATTGACTCACTACTCTTCCCAGAACATAAATAATAGTCTCTCTGGCACATATATTCATGTACTGTATCAGCCATAGGAAACACATTGCCTTGTTCTTCGCAGCTCTTTTACTCCTCATACAAGCATAGTATGTGCAAATAAATTAATCATTTCTTTGACACAGATTTGCTTACATAGTGGCTGGAATCCTTATCATCCACCTTTCTCTTTTTGATGTCATTGGTATATTCAGGGCCATTCCTGCGTTTATCTGTGCTTCGCAGACTGTCCGGAACCAAAAGAGAATTACTCTGCAAAGACAAAAAACAAGGTCAATCAAAAAATCCTTTTGAGATTCCTTCATATATGCTTAAAAACTCAAATTGGATGTGATAGATACTTTAGAAATGTGTTACCTACACAGTCTTTCATTCCATTTAATTCAACTCAAAGTCCTCCAGGCAAACATGTACAGCTTCATGCATTCTAAGAAGCTTGGCTTTTCATTGTTCAACTTATCAAAAGTTTTGTTCACTTGACACCATCTATTTAACTAATTAATTCAACTGAATTTATTGTTTAGGAGAAGCAGGCTTGTTGTTTATTCATGAGCAGGTAACAATGGTTTTTTAATTTATTTTAATATAGAGATCCCATATAATAAAAGAGAGTTACTAAATAGAATCTGATTGATTGCTCACTTCTAGATCATCATAAATAGATGAAGCTTTGGTATGTCTACACCTGCAGGCATGGATAGATATATGGCAACTTGCCTTTAACTCTTAAAATTACATATTTACCAAAATAATATTATGCAGTTATCATTTGTTAGATGCAGTAAACTCCAATTGGATACCTTCAACAAATGTATTGCAAACAAAGATCAAATATTTTTACTTCCAGCATAACATTCACTGCTAGTGTGAAATTAAGGCTAAAGTGTTGTTTAATCAGACTTGATCTGAAAAACTGAGGCCAACAAACACACACAAAAGACAGAAGCAAAGACTAATCTTTTCCTCAAACTACATGGATGGCTTTCATTCATGCTAAGTTATGCTAAGTACAAACTGTTGACCCAAAGAGAAAGGCATTTTAGACATTTTTCAGTCACATGATAATTTGACATGCCTGCGATTCCCATCTCCATCTCTGTCCCAGCTCAAGCATTAAAACGTGTTACAATGAGTTCTTTTAAGTGCAGGATTAGCATATGCAAGAGGGCAATTTGTTCAGTGATGTGTTAATGCTGTGAACAATACTGAATGAGTTGAGAAAAAAAAAAATCTCTTTTCACAAAGGCCTGGTAAGCCTAGTTCCTAAAAGCCAAGTACATGCTTACATAAATAAATATAAGCTCACATAAATATATAGGTAAATACGTATTTACACACAAACGTCTATTTCTCACAAGAGAAAAGCCCAATACCGACATAGATACTGTATGTGTAAGCCCTCAAAGGAACTACTTAGATCTACTCAAGAGCCAGACATATTTAGTCTTAATATATCATAAACTAATAGCGAGTGAACCGTGCAATGAATAGCTTCCCCTTTAAAACCTGAGGACACTACAGTAGTTTTGCTAAGACATAAATGTTTAGTCCCAAGAAGAAGGAAAACAAAAGAGGGTACATAAGGCAATCTGAATCCTCCTTTTCCTACTTCAGAAGCTGCACTTTAAAGCCAACTCTAAGCTCTTTTATTCATGACTATTCAAGCTAAACAAATGCCAAGGGGCTTACATAAAGCATATAGGAGGGTCTAATGAAATTCAGTATAAAGAAGCTCAAAATAATGTCTTTACTGCAATGTTTTGCAGCTAAAAGGTGGGCTTGTTGGATCACTGAACTAATTGCCTTGACAAATACAGACTGAATTTAACCCCTCATCTCCTCCCAGATGCACAGTCAAGGATTCACTAGTTTGAAAAACATTAAAACCCATCTTCAGCATTTTGGGATTGAATCTATCATGTCTGTAGCAGTAGAAACATCTTAAGAAGCAAGCTGTCACTGCAAACATGACCACGGGTTTGAGTGCAAATCTTTTCCTAAGGAGGAAAGTTTTAGTTAAGAGATAACTTTTAAACAATCTATTTTACTACTGAAGAGGTCAGAATAAAACAATGAAGGCAAATGTAGTAAAAGTGAATAACCTCAGTTTCTCATTTTAAATTGCCAAAATTACACGCGAATAACAGAAACATGGCAAAGGGGGCAGCAGCTGGGAAAAATTTAGCAATGCTGCTATTTGAAGTTACCACACAGAAGAGTGGGGAGCAGCTTGCAAATTTTGGCTTCAACTATGTGTAACTACAATGGCTGCTATTTTTTTCTGGTTAAATGTAAAGTCTACCTAGACAATGCTGACAATATTCTGTACAGTTTGTCTTGCAGAATTTCAATACCATGAAACATACCTAGGAACTCCTAGGTATACCCAGCTCCCACTGTGTCCTAAATGACAAATACTGTTTATTAGATTTCTTTTTTCCTCAAAAGACTTATGGCTTACATATACATAAACATATAATTATAACTATAATCTACATTCTTCACAAGACTATTCTGCAAAATGTCTTCCCTATGGTCATATTTACACTGCCTTTCTGTAACTTACTACATTCATTTAAAAATGTTCTCTGGAATCAGTGTCCACACTAGATGCTGTTGTAGAGTGGCATATTTCACAATAGCTATACTGGCAGTCGCAAATAAGTTTGTACTGCTACTCTGGCAAATTTAGCAGTAAACTCAATAATTAAAAAGTTACTGTTTTGTTTGTCTTAGTAATACAAAGAAGTTCTAACAATTGTGACTAAAATAAGGTAAAGTATAACTTTCGATGAAAAAATAGGTTGCTACTGTAACCTACTACCGTAATTCAAACAACCGATTGTGTAAGATTTCATTCAAGACTATGAAAATACGCATTTTTTTAAGTCATTCCTATGGTAGATCCAGAACACTAAATTAATAAAGGAAACAAATGAAAATACAAACAAGAACTGTGAAAGAGATAACCATGTAAGCCTTGGGCTATTGACATCGCTTATCCATGTAATGTTAAGGTTCAGAGAACAA
The DNA here is from genome assembly GCA_000699545.1 of Podiceps cristatus. NCBI lineage: Eukaryota > Metazoa > Chordata > Aves > Podicipediformes > Podicipedidae > Podiceps > Podiceps cristatus. Next base: position 46,296 of record KL261964.1, on the reverse strand, counting down.
TGAGGATAGCCTACTAAAAGCCACTTTTCCTCATTTCGGCTCTGCTGGAGTTTATGTCTCCTGTATGTTTACTACTAGGGCCAGCTAGGAGACAGCAGCAACAGCTTCACAATGATAGTTCTCCTTATCTTCTCTTTTAAAAAAATATAAGGTTTAGTTCTTCTACCAGGCATATTAACTTCTGACTTTTGAAAATAAGTAGGACAAGTATTTACCTATAATATTTATGTATTTTTAATAATTCTGCAGAAATTTTCAGTTAGCATTGCTCTGCAATAATAATTTTTGTACAAAAAGAGCAAAAAATACATATAAATGCATAGCTGACTTCCTAAAGACAAACTGCATGACACCAGTTTTGATTTTATCTTAATTTCAACAGCCTAGACTCAGAATTGAGGATCATCCTTGCTTTCATACTAGGAGTTCAATTTATTAGGGATTACCAATGCATCATCTGTAAATCATGAATCCCAGATCAGAACAAATGCTCAAAACCAATTTTATGCAAATATTTTCTTTTTCTTCTGATAATTCAAAATTTATTCATATGAATCCCTTTTCTTCAAGTAAGTCCCAAAAGAAGGAAAAAAGCCTAATGTAGCACTGCTTCTCGTCAGTTACCAGACTGCATAAGGGCTGTGTAACAGGCAACTTGGGATCCTAAGGCAACTTTGCTGCCAGCAGAAGTTAAACACTGAAACCACCAGCAGCAAACATGAAACAAAAGCCAAGTCATGATGCACAGAAAGAAGGCAGGTTCCCTATTAGGAATATAATGCACATTATTCAAACGCACTTCTTCAACTGCCATGCCTCTCCACATAGGAACTACTTCCAAACCACAAGTACGTGTGCCAGAGGTACAGGCTGAGAGCCCACAATATCTCATTCAGCTCCAGTTGTTATACAGCACAGACAACTCACTAGAATATACAGAACTGACAATTAACTTTATGCTGATCATTACAGCAATTAAATAACAGTATTTACATGACATCTGTGCTCTTGGTTCAACTACACCCAGTCCAAATTAAGACCTTTTCTAGTGCTGGGCTCCTTGTCCCTCCCACTTCCCTTTCCCCCAAAGACAGACACACACACACACACTTTTCCCAACCCCCCACCCTGCTCCATGCTCGGCCATTCACTGACTTGCTGTACATCCAAACCAACTGGACCCACCTGCCACTACAGTTATTACAGCTGACATCTTGCACTTGCCCATACCACCAAGCAGGGCCAACTACCACACTGGACCTGGACCACACACAAGTGCTATCTACAGATACCCGTTACGTAGACAGGAACAAATGCAATCTCTTGTTGCGTAGACAAAACAGGATCAATCCTAACATCTACAACCAAAGCATCAGTTGCTCAGCAGTCCCACTGCTCATTGTGACAACTCATTGACAGGAATATAGTGGACCCTGGAAGAGGGACTAGCACTTAACCATCCCCCAGTAAGTCATAAGAAGATTGCACTTGAAGCTACTCAACTCAGGCATCATTAACTTCTATTTGTTGAATATGCTTGTTGCAAACACACACATCAACAACCCAAAAGTTGACCTATAAAGTCAGTAGGTTTTGTTTGTTTAAATTACCAGTGATGGAAAGCTACTGACTTCACCCTCTTTCACCCACCATTTTAAGTTATATTTAGGCTCATATGTTCATTGTTAGGAATAAGGAAATCTAGAAGCCTAAATGGATGGGACTCACTCTCCCCATTGATTCAGTAAGTGGGAGACATTAACAGAGAAAAAGGCTTTTGCTGATTTAAGTATGTTCTAAATATTGTTTCTCATCATCAGGGTATCCATAAAACTTTATACCAGACCACCCCAATCCTCTTGCCCTTCATCATCTGCCTCACACTGCTTTGTATCGGGTACAAACTAAACTGCAATACAGCATCCGACAGATCTTCTGTGTGAGCAGCTCTTGCTGAAGCTAATATGTGATTTGCACCCAAAAACACGCTAAGATTTGACTTATTTTTAAGATGACAGAACCAATAAAAACAAAAGACATAACTGATTAAAGAAATTCAAGTTTTTTGATTACAAGTTATCTAATGGAAAATAATACTTTCACGAAGGGTAAGAAGCATATGTGCTACACTGAAGGGTGCCTACATTTCCATGTAACTCCTTTTATGATTCCTCTCCCCATTTAAAAGAATCAAAACACAAAACAAAAACAGCTTGCATATAATATCAACCAAAAGTAGCATTCAATTGTGCACGCCCCCTTCCTCCAAGACTAGGAGGGGAAGAAAGTAACAGAGAGCCAAGGACATGGAATATTTTACTGCTCTAAGAAAAGAACATTTGCTTTACAAAACAAAAGCAACATTTATGCTTAACAATGAAGGCAAAAAAAATTCTTGGAAAATTTATGAGCACCTCCTAGGTCTTAGAAAACAAGCTCAACGTTTTTCATGAGGACAAATGATAAACACCAACCTTAATGTAAATCCCAAGCACATAATGAAGTCAGATTTCACTGCCTACAAATTATTACTACAATGGAGCGCTTCAGAACATTTGCATTTCTATGCTGTCCAAACAGGATACTAGAACAGTGGGAAGACAAGTGATAAATGAACACCTAAGATGAGTTTGAAAATTGTTCCCAGTTTGTTCCCTAGAGAAAAAAATGTGGACATCAAAGTTCTTTCATATTGATGTCTCCCAAAACTTTATTAAGCTTGAGTTGCAAAACTTGCTTACTTTGCCTGAGTCCATTACTTTCAGCCAGTCGGTGTCACAATTGTAGGAATGCCTACATTCCCACAATAACATGACCCACTTTTGGATCGTTAGAGCTACATCAGCCAAAACCCACCTGTTGTTACTCTTATAGTCATGTAATTTAATTCTGATCAAATAATTATAGCAGTTCATGTATGAAATACGCTATTATTACTAACTTAAATATTATATATTTCACAAACATGCATTGACAAAAAACTTTACTTCCTGAAATGTTAATTAATATAAGAAAAAGAAAAAAACTTAACCCTTGTTAAGTAGACATAGTAAAAATAGATAAAATGGACACTGATTGCAATCAAGAATAATGAAATCACTACATCTTTATATTCCTGTATACATACATGAATCTCACTGCATTATTAAGTATTTCTACAGATACAATACATAAAATCTCATGACTGCCTATTTGTCTAAGGAGACTTAAAAAAAAAGGAGGGGGGATCCCATTTAAAAATGAATATACTTAAATAATATGCCAATATGCTTTAACTCAAAGTTTTGTCAAAAAACTCAAATGAAAACCAAATAGGCAAGCGATAACTGTAATCTTTCAAATTTGCACATTTAAAGCTGTCAGCTTTTACTAGTGATACTGGAAGGTTACACTAGACATATTTGATGGAAATCATACTGTAGAACTGCACAGTAATACCAAAATATCATGGTTAATTTAGGTAACAGACAGCATAGGTTTTGGTGTCTTGGATGATGAAAGCAAGCCTTTGTCAGGATTTCTGGCAGTGACACTACACTTAAAATGTTACTCTGAAAATCAAATTGATCTTATCTTGGTGACCTAGATGCTATAAAGTAATTTCCAAGAGCCTACTGCTCAGTTGGAACCACGTGTAATACCTGCTGGTATGCCTTCTGTACTTGCGACCAATTTTGTATTACCCTTAAAAATGTATTTTAAATTAAAAAGAAATCCATTAAAAAGTAAGAAAATTAGAGAAGTTCGAAGGGCAAAACATTCCCAGCTGATCACTTTAGCCACAGATTTGAACTTGACTATCACCTGAATTATCATTCTGTCACTGAAGATACCATTTACTGGTAAGCCAAGATTCTAATGCAACACTGTATTTAAACAATTTTAAGTTCAAGTTCACATGTATTCAGCTGTTAAAGTTTAATTTAATTATGAAGTATGATTCTCTACTGGAACAAAAAAGAAATCATGGCGACCACAGTACAGTAACCTGAAGCCAATATATCCATATGGCAAAGTTCTTTTATGAAATAAAGCCTCAGATTGTTTAAAGGTTACTTAGTCATAAACCCAGCATAAAAAAGCCTACTACAGATAATAACCAAGCAATCATGAGTTACAGATATGGAAACAGAAGTAACTGCAGCAACAATTTTATGTACTTTAATTAAATAACATTGACATATACAGTAAACTAAGCAAGTGATACTGCAAATCTCCCACAATACAAAAGCAGAGTTTAATTTTGGCAGTTCTCCTTACATAGGCAAGAACTATCCTCAGCTACAAAATGAATTTCACAACACCGATTTTAAACTCAAAAACCCTTCAGCAAAGTACATGATGGACAGGCTGGGGGAGGATGGGAAGAGAGCAGGGACAGGAAACTAACAACCAAAGCAAAACACAAAGCCACCACTCCCACATATGCAGGTGCCTGTGCACATGGACACAGACAAACACTACAAACCTCCTTCCTTAGCTTTTAAAAGTTACTGATAATCCTGCACTGGACTAACATCACTGAAAGAAACATGTCCCACTCAAAGAAATATGTCCTAAGTCTGAGGCTTCAGGAAAACTCAGCTTACACCGTCATTAAGAACATTAAACAACATGAATGCTTCCTGCTTTGTAATCTAGAAACAAAAAAGACTGCCACAAAAGATACGCAGATAGTTTCCAGTAAATAATTGATAAGCCCTACCATTTAAAAAAAGCAGCAATAAGAATGGGAAGTTTAGTACCATGAAGATACCTGTCAAATAACTTTTCCCAGTTCGTGTCTTTTCTAATTGAGAAAAAGTAACAAAATAGACCCCAAATTCACCTATGACATCAACAAGCAGAATTAGCTTTGTTACTTTAAATGACATGAAAGTTGCACATGCACATCTCCAACAGACTAATACAGCAGTATCACTCAAAACACACGAAAAGCTGTAACGAAGTAGTTCTTTGGCTGTTTTTTGGATAAGATTGTCTTAGACCAATTCTGTAATAGTTCATGTCTAAAGGGAAAAAAGGTATTGCTACAAAAGTTATACCCGAAGCACAAATTAAGCAGTAAAGACATTAATAATTTTTAAACAGATTCAGTTAAAGAAACTCCTAGGGCCAAACACCGTCACGACACATGAATTTTAAATTTCTCACCTGGTCTGCAACTCTCATTCCTGAAAATCCTACAGGAAAAAAATCTTAACTCTGACTAATAATGTTATATTTTAAGTTGTAGTCAATGTTCTGTTTGATTTGCAGCCCCCCCCAATAAGCAAACTGAACTTCAAGCTTCCCCAAAATCATTCTGCTCAGAAACAAACCTGATTCATACAGTCCTCCAAACAACTTGGTGTTCTGCATAAACCAAGAGATATCTTAGCATAAAACACACACAGTCAGTTTCATGATACTAGGCGTAAGTAAGACAAAACAGTCAAACAGTGCAATGTCTGAATATTATGTAAAA
>KL261964.1:28646-40800 GCA_000699545.1 Podiceps cristatus | reverse complement strand
GAATGTTGGTACTTACTGTGCCCGGTTCTCTGTCTGCTCCCGCAGTAACCAAGAAATGCACAGACATGCCCGTTCAGACACAGAGGCAAGAACAGAAATAAAAAAGGGGGGAAAAAAATTAGAACACAAGCCGCGAACAGTTTTAAAATGGCTTTTATTTATATAAGTCATTGCACATTCCTAATACAGTGATTTCCTGAAAATTACAGTATTTTGTAAACATGATTTACAGTTTAACCATACACAAAGCCTAGTTTTATTTCATGACAGAATAAATTATTTTCTTTTCAAAAATTAGTCAAGTGCAATTTTGCCCAATATTTAATTGCGTACTAGAATTTAAGCCTATGAAACTAACGTAACAGATGCAATTATCTAAATCTTTTTTTTTTGAACACATTCACTTCAAAATTTAACTTCTCATTCCCCCTACCTTCCCACCCACCCATTTAACAACATTACTTTCTTTGAAAAAATTACCCATTATGCAGTTTAACAGTTTTCCACAATATGGTGCAGGCCACTGGTGTTACAACTAAGCATTTACTAGGATGTCAAAATGCCCTGCAAACTATAGAGCAGGTGACACCTAGAGATCCCCATTTAAAATACTGAAAATTTCCAAGCTGAATTTGCTTCAGTGGTATATATGCAGACATTTTTAAGTTTGCCAACAGTTTTCTCTCATTATATGTAACTTGAATTCTTTAGAGATGCACATAATTTGCAGCAATGTGCAAATGTGACAACGTCCTAATCAGGCCTGCCATGCCTCTCACCTCTGTGGTGTTCTGCATCGTGATGCTTCTTGTCATCTTTTATTGCCAAGTGAGACTGCCCACCCAGAGCACTAGAAAGGGCGAGAAGGCCAGCACTGCTTCCGAGTGGAGGGATTCCTGGAGGCTGAAGTCCTGATGGATGCGGTGTTAGAGGCACTGGAGGTCCATGGCCATGGGAGAGATGTTGAGCTTGCAACTGCTGCTGCTGTTCCCAGCAGTATCGTCATCCCCAGAAGAACAAGCATAGCACAGTTTGGGAAGGAGAAGGGAGAAGTTTGGTTAATTATTGAGAAGCAACAGTGGATTTTTTTTTTCCATTTGTTTTAAATCTAGCCTTTCCTCTTTGTCCCACCACACTACACACACTGCATTGAACCATGCTAGCTGTTCCCGTTCTGCAGCTGGAGAAATGCTTTCAGCTACTGTAGGCTGTTTTGGACAGCTAATGCCTGATGCAGTGTCACTGGTGACGAACAGCCACCAGCAGCAGAAGGCGCTAATACCCTTCCCTGTCTATAAAGTGTATCTCTGCTCTGCGAAGAAAAAAAACATTTCACTGACAAGACTTATTTAAACTCAGCCCCCCTCTCTTCCCCCAGTTTGGAAACAGTAAATAGCTTTCTATTTTGAATATTAAAACACCTAGAAGATACTGCTCGAGTTCATAGTTAGTATAGTTAAATTTATATTTTACTCTAGCCAAGCTTTTTTTGGGGAAAAAAAATATATATATTCATGAACTAACACTGTGTTTAGGAACCAACTTTGAGCTTAATATCCAGGTATTCCAGATAGTATCAATAAGGCCATGGAATTCCCAAGAAGAAACATGGTATTAATGAATTAAAATACCTCCATCTGTTTCAAACGCAGCTTGCAAGATCAATATCATAATGAGTAGACATACAACCCTGTAACCAATCTGGCAAAATAACCTGTAAGCAATTTTAGAAACAGAATGCTTATAATGGAATGACTTCCCTGTGGTTTAAATATTAAGATATTTTCTAATTAAAGCTGTTGTGGTTTTATTAATATTTTCCATGTTCAGCTAACCATTAAATTTGTTCAAAACACTCAGCAGAGATTTTTTTAGAAAATGAAGCTTCAAAACCATCTTTAGCTTAGTCATAGCTCCCCTTTAGTCTACTAAAGGTAAACAGATTTTCTGCGTCTTTCCTGCTTCCTGTGCCTGAGCATATGAACACAAGACAGAACAAACCTCACCACCTTGGCCACATTCCACCATCGCTCTCTGAAGGTGGATACCATGAAAAAGCTAGAATACCACACAGTTCTTGGGATCAAAGAGAACACAGATAAGCAAATGTCTGAACAGAATGAGCTCAGCTAGACATGAGAGTTTGACCTGGTGAGTGCTAGTGGTCCTGAAAGAGCAGGCAAAATTGTTACAGTACTCTTGACAGCTACTAAAATGGTATCTAAAGCTCACAATATTTCACGTTACTGCAAAATAACTCAAAATAATCCAAAAATATTTCATCTGCTTCCATAGGTTCCAAGACTTCCAAGACAAACTGTCAACATCATCTGCATAACATCTACTGGCATATGAATGGCTTATTACCGTTTAGATAACTACTGTGCCCCTACACTTTTATTGCTCATAACCCCTTGCTGAGACATGGCTTGAACTGTTTATAAATAGTGTAGGCACAAGTATTTGACACTGAAGAACTCTGGACTGGACCTGTTAATCTTTCACCTTTCTGCTGTCCTATTAGTAATGAAGCCATCATTTACTTATTTTTGATATACAAGACAAACCTTAAAATTTACCACAATCCCTTTGGTCAATTCTATAAAGCCACAAGTTTACCAAATCTTTCTCACACAACGTATCAGGATTTTTTTTTCATATGCTGAATAAACAGCTGTGCTAGTCTTCACTGTAATGCATACATCTGATCACTATCCTTGCCAACTTTTCAGTATGTTAAAAAAGGTAAAAGAGAGGTAGTTCTTATTCTTCTATTTTAACATGTTCACAATAACCCAAAAAGTAACATTTTGAAGAAAGAATTAAGAATTATTTTTATCTGAAGTAGTTAAAGACCACCTTGTACAAAATCAAGCAGCTATTGATAGTGAAACTTCACTTAACTGAAATATTATTAGAGAGCACTGTAAAGTCTGATAGGACTGCAGGGGTTTTGGTTGTGTTTTTTTTTTTTTTTTTTTTTTTTATCCAGCCTCTAAAGAAGGCACCTCTCCTCTCATAGAATTTATCAAGACATTAGTAGCTTCCACATGTCAGAAGATAATCTGATGTTTTGGCAGGCGCTCTCAGAAGAGATGGTACCTTAGTTGTTCCCTTACTCGTTCACCACATAAGCCAGGTCAGTCTTCTGCACTCTAGCCATGAGACAACATGCATCAGCAGTACTGTACTGCATTCATGGCATTGGTCTTACTTGTCCCCAGCTGCACTATCACACTGGATTACCTAGCTGTGTGTGCAATTGGCTAAGAAAAAAAAAAAAAAGTGATTTATGCTTTCCAAATTGGTTTTGTGGAGAAAAAAACCTCCTACCTTCTCCAACAGTGAGCTCAAATTAGCTTCTTTTGCAGTGTGGGCATGGGAAGGTCAAAGCAGGGAAATGAAGTTAATTGTTTCCATTCTTGTCCCTATCCCTTCAGGAAGTCTGAAGATCCCCTTCATTGATGCCTCTCTTGCTTCGTTTAATTAGCAAACAAGTTAACTCATATGATTTCAGGAAGCATAGCTTAATGTCTTTAGATATCGAAGTGTTAGGGTATGTTACCTACAATTTCCCTGGCTCTGCTTTGTAGCCTACACACAGGATATTTCTAAAGTCCCAGAAATGTAGAACCTATTGCAGCCTTTCAATATTTAAAGGAGGCCTATAAAGAAAGATGGGGGAAAACTTTTTAGCAGGGCCTGCTGTAATAAGACAACGGGTAATGGTTTTGAACTAAAAGAGGGGAGATACAGACTACACATAAGGAAGACATTTTTTAAACCGAGGGTGGTGAGGCACTGGAACAGGTTGCCCAGAGAGGTGGTAGGAGCCCCGTCCCTGGGAACATTCAAGGTCAGGCTGGATGGGGCTCTGAGCAACCTGATCTGGTTGCAGATGTCCCTGCTCATGGTGGGGGGCTGGACTAGATGGGCTTTAATGGTCCCTTCCAACACAAACTGTTCTATGAAATGAGGAACAGACTAATCCCCTCTAACAGATTTTGAATCTGAAAGCATGTGAGGAGAAGGGCTATGTCCTGTTTCACTGCATACAAACAGCAGGGAGCAACGCCTACTGTAAGGTATAGCACAGAATATCAGAGCTGTAAGTGGAAACGCATCGCACTGTGTAACATATTAGCAGCTTTGCAAAATGGTTACTGAAGGTAGCAGAGAAAAATCGTACCCAAAGATGCTTAAATGTCCAACTACATTAAACAGACTTCAGACTGAAAACCTGATCGTGCTCTTTTAAGCCAACAAAGGTATTTTGTGATTTAATGTTTATTATCCAAGTCTCACTGCTGTTTCAGATTAAAGTATATTTATTGTTTATCTATAACCTACTCATAACAGGTTTATAGTTCTCCCTAACACATAAAGATGATCCTCTCCAGAAGTTCAAAATCTTTTTATTTAAAAAAACTTGAACTGTTAGAAGTATATTGCATTCTCTTTCTAGAAGGGGAAAAGGGAACATGTGCTACACACAAAGGAAGGAACTAAAGACCAGGGAGATGGATCACAGCAGTGCTCACCAGATGTATTTAGTAACTAGACATTTGCCGGAGTAGATCCTAGAAACAATTATGTTATGCATATAATCACTTTCCCGTCACTTCAAAGACACTAATGCCTGCTCTGTCACCTTTTAAGAGCTTAGCAGCAGTTGAGATATAAAACGGAGTAAGTTGGCAGCAGTATCATGGTCTACTAGGCATATTCATTAGCAGTTAATTAAAAACTAGACACCTGCCATAAGAAATGTGCTCAAAAAAGGATGAGTAACAGGTCTGTCTTACTACCAATTATTATCATTACTTGCAGAGCAAGGGCTGTGTCCACTTTCAGAGGGAAGTGAGAAGGTAGAGAAGAGTGCAATGATGCATACATAAGTGACTGCACTGAGATAATTAGCCATAGCAGTGATGTTAAAAGCATCAGTAGTTCACCCACCATTTTGTTGCAAAAACAGAAGTTCTTCCTATTTGCAAAGGGAGAAAAGGAATGGCAAATTCAGCTTACTGTACTGTCTAGATGTAGGTTTTATTGCCTTGTTTTTTTTTTTTCCCCAGTATCCCCTTAACCGGACTGAAAAGACTCAAAAATCAAGGTATGAAAAACACAGCACTTGCTTCTCTGAGCAAGCACCTCCAAATAATTTTAAAGGCAGTACAGTTTTTCACCTCCAACACCCTAGGCAAGTTCCAGCTACAAAGAGCTGATTTAACTCCAGCATGAGGCTTACCTGAGTCCCATTCATTGAGGAGCTAGTCCCACCTGCTTTCTGCAAAGTAGCCTATGGTTATGACCACACCACCTTGATGGGATGGAACAGCTGCAATTCTTTTTTACAACACAGACAGCTAATTTGGAAGTAAGAAAGGCCTGTGTCTAAGTACATGTTTTTGTTCACAGAGGCTCCACAGAACAGCTATCAGGTGTACATTAAGGGGAAAAAAAAAAATTTCTGCAAACAGTGCAGCAATGACTAACTTATCTCCATGTTGTTACAGAGGATTGCTAACGCCAGGATGCACCAGTGATCTGTTTTAAATGTGCCTATGAACGTGAGGACTGAAGATTTGGAATTAATTTTCCATCTCTGCCAGAGACTTTCAGAGCCAGAGTTAGTAAGTCTTTGTGAAACAAATTTCCTATACATAAATAATGATACGTCTCCTTTAGGCTCTTTGCTTATCAAGATAAAGCATGAGCTCCTACAATCCCACTTCCCACCTTAAAGTAGCTCTGTTAAGGTCACAAACATCTATGGCTTAAAAACCTAGTTTTCAGTTCCTACTGTTAAACAGCTAGAGTGTTCTTCTGTTCTTAAAACAGATGTGTGATGCACTACTCAGTACCTGTTGAAAAGCACTGAATTAAAAATTCAGATGTGATTGTCAATGAACAGTGGAAAAAAGGTTATACCTGGTGCCGAACTACAACAGCTGTCTTCACTTGTGCCCTTCTAAATAAACACCTGAGTAGAAAAAATTTTCAAAAACCTTAGCACAAGCACCAGTAATACTATCAACAGATTCCCCCAAGCTCCACAGAGGTGTTCTGAAAAAAACATCTGGCAAGCACAAAAATAATTTTTACATTAAGGGCACTGTTTCATGTCAACTTGTGTAAAATGGAAGAAATGTGATTTTCTTGGACTCAAGAAGGCAGAAAGACATGAGAGAAAAACGTGTATTACTGTGTTCAATTTCATTGTCATATTCTCTCCCTTCCCAAAGAGAAATCTTCAGGTTTTTTATATGCTCGTTTAAGTAGCAGAAGGAAGTGAGAGCCTGTATCAAATGTCTATGGCCAATGAACACAGCAGGGCCACTGCCTGAGTACAGCTAGCCAACCAAGCAGTAACTTTTCCCTCACTGTTTAGAAATGTTCTTAAAACTAACAAGGCACATATAACCTTCCAAAAAAAAACCCCAAAAAAACAAAAACAAAACAAAAAACCCAACAAAACCCCCCCAAAAAAAAACAAAAAAAAGAAAAAAAAAAACCCCCCCCCCCAAAAAAAAACCCCTCAAGATTATGCTCCTGTCAGAGCCAGTCTTGTCTCTCATTCTAAACCCAAAACCCTGCACGCACCACCCATGCTACCAACAGTCAAATCTAGCACGAGCAAATTCATTAGATGGTCTAAGCTATTAATTAACACTGCATTTAAGTTTCTGTAGGTACTTTTGAAAGAATATTTCAGCTACAGGGAAGAACACATTGCAGGATGACAAACAACCTCCTTTAAGAATATATCCACATTCTTCTACAATGGAGTGACTGCATCAGTAGAAAAGGGAAGATCTACACATATAATCCACCTAGACTTCTGGAAGGTCTTCAATAACAGTCCCTCACAACTTTCTTGCCACTGAGCTGCAAAAGTATGGGGTTGATGGGTGTATTGTTAGATGGATGAGGAACCAGCTGGATGACCACATCCTTTCAGATGTGGTCAGTGATACTCAATCCAGAAAGTCAATGGCTCAATGTCCCTGTGAAAACCAGTTAACTAGTGGTATCCCTCAAGGGTCCATCGTGGGACCAACATTATTAAATATCTTCATCAATGACAGAGCTAGGGGGGATTGGATGCACTCCCAGCAAGTTGGTACATGACAGCAAGCTGAGTGGTGCAGCTGATTCACTTGAGGAAAGGGATGCCAGGTGGACTTTGATAGGCCTGAGGAGTGGGCCCATGCAAACCTCATGAGGTGCAACAAGCCAAACTGCAAGGTCCTGCACCCAGCTTGGGGTAATCCTCAGTATCAATACAGACTGGGGGATGAATGGATTGAGAGCAGCCCTAAGGAGAAGGACTTGGGGATACCAGTGGATAAAAAAGTGAACATGCACCAGCAGTGTACACTTTCAACTGAGAAAGCAAATCATATCCTGGGCTGCACTGAAAGAAGCATGGCCAGCAGGTCAAAGGGGGTGATTCTCCCTCTCTACTCCATTGTTATGAGACCTCCACCTGGAATACTGCATCCAGTTCTTGGGTCCACAGTGCAAGGAAGGCATGGACCTGAAGCAGGTCCAGAGGAGGGCCACAACAGTGATCAGAGAGGGATGGAAGACTTCTTATACAAAGAATGGCTGAGAGAGTTGGTGTTGTTTAGCCTGGAGAAAAGGTGGCTCTGGGCACACCTTACTGCCTTTCAATATAAAAAGTGGGCCTATAAGACCCTGTTACCAGGGTCTGTAACAACAGGAGAAGAGGCAACAGGTTTAAACTGAAAAAGGATAGGTTTAGGTTGGACATAAAGAAGAAATATTTTTTTTTACAATGCAGATGGTGAGACACTGGAACAAGCTGACGAAAGAGGTGGTAGATGCTCCATCCCTGGAAGTGTTCAAGGTCAGGTTGGACAGGGCTTTGTGCAGCCTGATCTAGTGAAAGATGCCCCTGCCCATGGCAGGGGGGTTGGACTTGATCTTTGAAGGACTCTTCCAATCCAAACCATTCTATGATTCTGTGGCAGGTGAACAGACTCACATGAGCTACTCAATATAGGTTACTAGTCCATTTTCTAACTTTGCTTCACGAAGCAGAAGCTGTGTTTCCTCTTCCTTGCTTTTGGATGTTTCTTTTTCCTTGATAGTATCACCATTAGACTAACTAATCACAAAGTGCATTAGCAGTCCCTGCAAGCCACTTCCTTCTGACCTATTTGAGCCCTAGTCTTCAGTATTGTAGCAGCAATGCGTAAAACTAAGCTCTGAGTTTGCTTTCTTTTGCTGATGACACAAAAATGGGAAAAGCAGCTAATACACCAGATGGCTGTGTTACCATTCATGGGGACCTCAACAGGCTAGAAAAATGGGCTGACAGGAATGTCATGAGGTTCAACATGGGGAGTTGCAAAGTCCTGCCTTGGAGGGGACAATCTCATGCACCAATATATGGTGGGGGGATGCCCAGCTGGAAAGTAGCTTCACAGAAAAGGACCTGGGTGTTCTGGCAGACACCAGGCTGAACATGAGCCTGCAATGTGCCCTTATGGGAAAGCCAGTGAACGACATCCTGGGATGCATCAGAAAGTATTGCTAGCAGGTCAAGGGAGGTGATCCTTCCCCTCTCCTCATCTCTGTTGAGGCCACATCTTGAATACTGTGTTCAGTTCTGTGCTTCCCAGTACAAGAGAGACACAGACATACTGGAGAGCATCTAACAAGGGGCTTAGAGAAGGCTAAACAGTCCCAGCTCTCTCAGCCTGTCCTCATATGAGAGATGCTCCAGTCCCTTAATCATCTTTGTGGCCCACTGACAGGGCAATAGGCACTATGTGAAACACAGGAGACTCCTCCTGAACATCACAAAACATGTTTTCCTGTAATGGTGACTGAGCACTGGTACAGGTTACCCAGGGAGGTTGTAGAGTATCCATCCTTTGAGACACATGATACAGATACATGCTACCGTTTTGTCACACAATACTAAACCTGGCCAGCTACCGAGTCTGGGGTTTGTTGTTTCGGGTTCCCCCCCACCTCCTCACATCAGAAACTAAACTACATTCCTTACTTTAGCAAGATTAAAGAAAGTTAAGCATAAACACTTACAAGCATAATCTCCTATATACTTCCTCTACAAGGCTAAGAGTTCTTTATCTAAAAGAAAAAATACCTAGTTGCAGTCATGAAACTGCCACGCTACCTTGTCTGAAACAGAAGTATGTATTTATTGTTTGGTGGTGTAGTTCAAGAGAAAAATGATTCCATAGAAAAATTACAACAACAGGAAGAGAACACAGATTCTAACGTGGGATCAGCAAACTACTGGTTTACATTGATCACCTGCAACGGGCCCGCAGAAGGCAACTGAGACAGCCAACAAGGGTCAAAGCAGTTACACCGAAGCCTACATCTACCTAGCAAAGCTCTGAATTGTGTTTTTCATTATGACAATAGGAAATTTTTTTGAGACCTTCTTAAAATTCTTATATAAGACATAAATACTAAATATATTCTCTAGCTTGTATTTTGGAGTATGTTCTGTATTTCATGAGGATAAAAAAAAAAAAAAAAACAAAAAAAACAACTAAGTCTCTCAACACAAGAAAGGCTTGGGTTGCTATCAATTTGAATTGCACAGTACCAGCCTGCCTACCAGTACACACAGCACTTTCGTTGCATCACAAGATCTCATTTTTAAACAGTGTAGTAAGCTTTATACCTACAGACCTGAGAAACAGGTCTTCAGTGCTACCCAGCATAATGCAAATATAATTTCCAAGGATAGCTTATTAACCATTGATTAATTCCCACATCACCATTGCAGATTGCAGACATACAGACTGCAAGGGAGAAAAAAGGACTCTGCCTTTTCCTTAGCACTATGCTGCGCAGCAGCTCTTATTTTTGCCATGCATTTCTGTCACTAAACACCTAGGTTTCTCTGCCCTTCCTGCCAGCTTTTTTGGAGGGCAAGCCCAGGCACCAGCATCAGAAAGACACTACACTCCAGGGCTCTGCAAGAAGATCACTCTTGTAAACAGTAATGTCAGACGTGGGTGACCCCACCCAAATGACTGGCCACCACACCCAGCGAATGAGCACATCAGCTGTTTTTCCGCTTAAGTGATCAGCAATTACCTATTTAACAAAAGTTTAGTGATAATTGTTAAATTTGACATAGAGGGAATAATTATGCAGTACTGCCAGCATGACTGACACCTGCGCAAGAGCAGATCTGCAGCAGCAGCCCAGCTATGATGTGGAGCCGCTGCAGAGGGTCCCAGGCCAGCAGAGCCCTGCAGCGAGGACCCAGGGTATTGCCAGCAGACGGAATTCTTCCAGCTCAGCGACATCTTCTCCCCAAGGGGCATTAGTGCACTGGTGTAGTTGCATCCGCGTGGGGGGCTTTTGCCAACAGAAAAGAAGGGTTTTCTTCCCTCCTCCCTGTTTTTAGGCACTGTAAGTCAACCTAAAACTTAGCTTGTACCAAGTGCAGCCCCATTGAAGCATGGGTAGTGCTTGTATCAGCAGCTACACTGGAAACACAAACAGCCCACAAACTAAAGGCCCTTTGCTAGCTTAATATGTACATACACACATATAACATTTTCTATATCATTAACATATAAAGTATATAATTGTTTATATATCTCTAATATATTGCTATATACTACATATACTATGTTATACATTACACATACTATTCTGTATGTTACATATGCATATTGATTGTTTATACTTTTTATATAAAAATACAAAAATTTCCTGTGTGCTTGTACATACAGCTTTTTCACTGATAGCTAATCTCCCAATAATGTATATTGCTGGGCTGGCTTATGAACAGTTATTGTCCCAAACAGTTTATAGCCAAAAAAAAGAGAAGAGGAAATAGAAACAAGTCAGAAGGGCCTTGCATTAATAATGGATTTCTTTTTTCCTTAGGTTAAATAATGTTGGGTTTGTTGTTTGTTTGTTTGTTTTTTCCCTTAGGCTAAATTCTGAAAAGCTGAAGTTGAACTGAAGGAAAAAGACTGCAACAATGAGGAAGCAGAGAAGCCTTTATAAAGGACAGATGCCACAGGGTAGGAGGGAGTGGAGGGGTAGAGTCAGAGTGAAAAAATAAAAAATGATCCTTGCACAGGAAAACATGTTTTCACCAAAGGACTTCCCAGACTCTAAAGAAAAGAAATTCAAAACCACAGATGACCTTAAATTCTCTTAGTCCAGACAAGACAACAGCTGGTTTTCTGAAACCAGTTACAAGCTTCTGATCACTGTCAGTGTAAGTCAGTTCACAAAAAAAAAAGCTTTTAGTTTTATGCAAGTACCTATTGCTTTCTCTGAAGACTCAGATGCAAGCCTTAAGTGTCTAGTGTGACACTGTCAGCACACATTGCTTTTGGTGTGCAGAAACTGCTAGTACATTTTTTTTTTTCTGGGGCAACTATCGATTCCTGCTATTACTCACCTTTTAAGCTCAAATCTGCATATTTTCCTTTTTAGCTATTGTTAGCATGCCCACTACCATCGAACGACACTTCAAAAGCACGTTCCTGCTGCTGCAGCAGACAAAACCATCTAGTTCAAGCATGAACCAATCTGGAAATGACTTAAAGGTATTAGTCTAGGGGCTTTTATTACTGACAAATGATTATCTTGAAAAGTATTTATTTTCCTTACAGGCTCTTTTAGTCTTCAGAAATTTAAATCTTGCTGAACATGAAGATAGTAATGATGGAATAGAAAGGCTTTTTGGTAATTAAAATCCATAAGTTAAATACAGTATTTTCAGTATTTTAAATTATGCTTATCACCCTTTTGTTCCACCTATTACTAACTAGAAAAATATTTCAGGGATAAAGAACTAAAAGTGACAGTCATGAGAAAAGCATTACATAGATTTTTATTTACCATTTCAAGCCACTCACCAGATTCTTGGAAATTCCCTATTCATTCTATAATGGCTTCCACCTACGAAACAGTGATCATTTCTGAACATGCATTTAAGCAATGTACTTTTGCTAATCCTTGCTTTTCCTACTTCAATACTACTGTTTCTAAGTATTCACTTGAAAGACCTGTAACTAGTCTGCAACTTTAAAAACAGTACTGGAGATTCTCAGGAAATTAAATGTTACACAAGACAGAAGCCTTAGCAGTTCAGCAAGTACTCGGGGGG